>JAMKCH010002176.1:0-35028 GCA_023653785.1 Ophioderma brevispina | reverse complement strand
CGCCCAGCCAACCACCCGCCTTGTGTTGCGTCTCTTACTCTCCATCGCCTTGCCTCTTTGCGTTCTCTCGTACTTTCCTGTCATTTGTTCATAGTTTCATATCGTGACTGCTGCTGCTGAACAAACCGTTCGATACTTCACTCTAATTCAGGATTGACGTTTTCAAACTACCCACCATTTTGTAATACTTGCTTTATTAATGCTTTGTTCCCCGCTATCACTGCGCTCTTGAATATATCTGATTAAATTTTAACGCATTACAGAGCATTGCAGGTGTCGACATTTCCATTAGATTATAGCTGACTTACAAGATGTAAACGTAGCTCATCCATTTGAAGATAATTAAATAAATGAAGATTGGATGAAAGCTGAAATATTTGCTATTATCCGCATCTTATACAAGTGACTTGTTTGCTGATACATGTAAATCAGCGATTTTGCACATCGCTCTTTTCTTTGCTGTGCAAGTATAACAAATATTCAACAGACTGTATCAAGAACTTAAGATGCTTGTCTTCGGTAATTTTTTAATCGTATGAAACCAAACGGCGCCCTGTGATATGATTGACTAATGATTACCCCGTTTATCATATAGTGTTAATTTTACATCCTCACCCAGGACTCAAGATAAAACTCATTACACGAACTTCAACTTAGATTTTTTGTCATTCAATCTTTGATAAGAATATGGCGCTCAGAATTCATATTTTTGTAAAATTTATTTTTAACAAAGATATTGCCAAATTTAGATGTTTAACCAAGTACTGGTTAAACATTTAAATTTGGCACTATTTAAATGTTTAACCATGGTTCACATCCAAAGTGGATTACGGACCATACATGGACACAGTCACCGTGTCAAACATTTTCTTTCCTCATAAGCCAAATCTAACATTCAAATCTTAGAAACGATTTCCTCGTTCCACATTTGTCACTTTTTTCTCCTCAAAATTCTACACACTTTTTCGTGAATGCATTGGCTAGTCCTGCGTGTTTGATGCGGCATGCAGTATCACTCGATTGTCTAACCTGCGTGATGTCGACGGCAAGGACGCTTTCTGACCGTGACAGTTAGACGGGCAATGTAGCGAAGAGTCGTAGCCGTCAACATGCCAACAGTCTCGAAAAATAATTCGCGTGTTTACACCAGAAGTAATTAAGTCATGCGGCACATAAATATGATATATATTGAGTTGTTATTAGATATTATGATAGGGGTACTTGTTTATACGGTAAAGACATTTATATTAGTCATTTTCACGTCTATTGTATCATGATAAGGTAATAGTGCACATCGGTGACAGAACGATGATGAAAACTTACAATTATTAATGTTAGATATTTCAAACCAAAAATGATGATCCGACATACTAAGAAGAGAAAGAAAATCATGCTGGACTTGCGACAAATATACCTGCATATCGTTTTAAAACAAACGATATGCAACAAACGTATTATAGCGTTTGTCCTGGTCCCAAGTACAAAAATAGTATGTGGATTAAGCCTATATAATATGTTCATATCAAGTCACAAGGCCGAGTAAATAGATTGACCTGGTGGATATAGAACGGATGCTCATCTCTCTTTCGAAGGCGGATTGGGCCCTACTCCACCATATAATGTTATTGTAGGAGGATGCTACACCTCCCCACAGCGGTCTGTTACCTTCCCATCCCAACATTAACATAGTGTGGTACCTCATTTACACAACCTGGTATCTGGTAGAGAGAAGTAATCGAGACGGCAACGCGTGGCCACAGCGAGCTCGAACTCACATTTTTTTGGCGTTTGGGTCAGCGCTTTATCTGCTGGGACCATAGTACCCTCATTAGGTAATTCTTTCGTGAAATGATTTTGAAGGTAACACGTCGCAGCATTATTATTCCTTTTGAAGTTGCGTCATAACCACAACTACAACGCAATCTATGGGCCCTTCCAAGTACTTATTTATTGGTCTTGTTTGCAATGATGTTGTACTCTAGGCCCATTTGAATAGCCAGTCCTTTTCAAAATTGTATGAAAATGAATCATTGGTTGATAATTATTTCTCTCTTTGCCCTCGTTCTAACGACATGCTCTAAATTCATCGTCGTCATTTTGTCGTCATTGTTGTCACTTTCGTCGCGTCGTCACTATCGTTATCATTATCATTATCAGCATTACCGTCGTCATCACCATTGTTCAGCGTTGTCATTATCATAATCTCCATTCTCATCACAATCGTCTTCGTCGGCGGTTGGTCGTCGCCATCATTCATCTCTTTCGTTTCGATTGTCTCTGCTATTTCTTCCCTGAACCCCTTTTTGATTAATTGATAAAAAAATCTATCTTCAATTTATAACATGTGAATCCAAGCAAATGCCTTCAATTGTACTTGCCTTTGGTGGCAATAGTTACTTTTCGCATTATGTTATTCCATTATTATTGAATAATTAGTCCTGTGCTATCTACTGAAATAGCAACAGAGTATTTATCCATTGTATTGAAAGCTTGCTCTGTGCTATCTACTGAAGAATACACACAGAGTATTATTCCATTGTATTGAATACTTGCTCTGTGCTATCTACCGTAGAAGATATACATAGTATTATTCCATTGTATTGAATAATTACTATCTTCTGTAGATAGCAGCCGGCCTTGTTAATCTTTATGATATATCGATAGCAGTTTAGCAATTTAACGTAGACGAGAATAAAATTGATAAAAAAATATATCTTCAATTTATTAACATGTGAATCCAAGCTAAATGCCTTCAATTTTGTACTTGCATTTGGTGGCAATAGTTACTTTTCGCATTATGTTATTCCATTGTATTGAATAATTAGTCTGTGCTATCTACTGAAGATAGCACAGAGTAATTATTCCATTGCATTGAATGCTTGCTCTGTGCTGTCTACTGAAAATAGCACAGAGTAATTAGCCCATTGTATTGAATAACTACTCTGTGCTGCCTACTGAAGATAACACAGAGTAATTATTCCATTGTATTTAAATACTCTGTGCTATCTACTAAAGATAACACAGTAATTATTCCATTGTATTGAATAATTACTCTGTGCTATCTACTGAAGATAGAACAGAGTAATCAAATTGTATTGAATAATTACTCTGTGCTATCTACTGAAGATAACACAGAGTAATTATTCCATTGTATTGAAATACTCTGTGCTATCTACTGATTTTTGGTACTTGCATTTGGTGGCAAAAGTTACTTTTCGCATTATGTTATTCCATTGTATTGAATACTAACAGAGTAATTACTCTGTGCTATCTACTGAAGATAACACAGAGTAATTATTCCATTGTATTTAAATACTCTGTGCTATCTACTGAAGATAACACAGAGTAATTATTCCATTGTATTGAATAATTACTCTGTGCTATCTACTGAAGATAGCACAGAGTAATTATCCCATTGTATTGATACTTGCTCTGTTCTGTCTACTGTAGATAGCACAGAGTAATCCCATTGTATTGAATAATTACTCTGTGCTATCTACTGAAGATAACACAGTGTAATTATTCCATTGTATTGAATTACTCTGTGCTATCTACTGAAGATAGCACAGAGTAATTATCCCATTGTATGGAATACTTGCTCTGTGCTATCTACTGAAGATAGCGCAGAGTAATTATTCCATTGTATTGAATACTTGCTCTGTGCTATCTACTGAAGATAACACAGAGTAATCATTCCATTGTATTGAATAATTACTCTGTGCTATCTACTGAAGATAGCACAAAGTAATTATCCCATTGTATGGAATACTTGCTTTGTGCTATCTACTGAAGATAGCACAGAGTAATTATCCCATTGTATGGAATACTTGCTCTGCGCTATCTACTGAAGATAACACAGAGTAGTTATTCCATTGTATTGAATTACTCTGTGCTATCTTCTTAAGACAGCACAGAGTAATTATTCCATTGTATTGAATGTTTGCTCTGTGCTTTTTTTGGTACTTGCATTTGGTGGCAAAAGTTACTTTTCGCATTATGTTATTCCATTGTATTGAATACTAACAGAGTAATTACTCTGTGCTATCTACTGAAGATAACACAGAGTAATTATTCCATTGTATTGAAATACTCTGTGCTATCTACTGAAGATAGCACAGATTAATTATTCCATTGTATTGAATACTTGCTCTGTGCTATCTACTGAAGATACCACAGTAGTTACTCCATTGTATTGAATACTTGCTCTGTGCTATCTACTGAAGATAGCACAGAGTAATCCTATTGTATTGAATAAATACGCTAGAATGATCAAGTACTTTTCGCATTATGTTATTCCATTGTATTACTCTGTGCTATCTTCAGTAGATAGCATGACGGCCTTGTTAATGCGTTATTGATGTATCGAACAAATTACAATTTAAGTAGACGAGAACGATTTAAAGAGGTGAAATGTGGCCACACAACCCTGTCGTTCCGTCTACTTTCCTCATAATGCTAACATCTATTGAAATTCAATGTTTTCACGTTGCACTTTGGCCAGAAAGAAGCAGGTAATTTTTAAGGTAAGCATTGCGCACCAGAAGAGCTTCATCGATGGCGGTCATTTAATGATAAACACAGACCGATCTTTTAAATTTTGAATTTGTTTTACAAATCCATGGACTATTTCAGGTGAGGTGCAATATTTGAGTCACAACAGAGAGAGAGTAATACTCCACCACACGACAGGGCAGAAAACGACCAATTACAAAAAAAGCGGTAGTTCGAACTCGAGTAAAGTACTGCTTGTCCTCTTAAATCGAATCATTGCTGAATAGTTTGGTGGCATTTTCAAATTTCATACATGTCACAAAGAATTGGTGTACAGTTATTAGATACCCGTATCATTCCTAACTTCAGTATACATTTTCAAATGGTGTTTATATAAAAGCGTCGACCTCTAACCGATCGCTTCTTTTCCGTCATTTCTCATTGCAGCATTTGTAGCCATTAAGCTTTACAAAATTGAAGTCCAATTTTAGAACAACATCGCCTAGGTATAAAGTGGTAAGTGTGTATTGAGTAACGATATACGTCACACAACAAATAACATGTCGGTGGAACAAAATTGCTTAACTCCATTATTGAGTGGTGACGATGAAGCTACTCGGGCCTTTTATTTCCAGTCGCACAATCAGCTAATATGAGCTTAACCTGACGGGAGACTGCCCGCGGCATAACTTTGCCAGATAGCTTCACGACAGTAACGGGTGATGTCTAATTTTTTGGGAAAGGGTTTCCTACCGCGATTCCTTGTTGACAAGCCGCGCAAAAAGTTGAAGAGAAATTGGTTATCTGGCGCTCGGCGGTGGGATAACGTCCCCGCGTCTTAAAGTGCACTGCCCTTAGTAGATACTGTTTGGTTCATTTGTGGTAAAGCTTTCCCGAAATAGGATTGGTCAGATTACATGCAGACAAATACTTTTAAACAGATCTTATAAGTCGTCTTAAAACTCATTACAGGGGTTCAAGAAACGGGATTGTGCTTGAGAAATCCGTTTTATCACGCAGATCAAAACTTTACACCTAATTATATATGTTTCAACTGTGGCAAGATATTGAAATCTGCCATCGTTGAAAATTAATCTTCTACATTTACACCATCAGGACACTTGATTCTTATGGCGTTCCATGCAATCAGGGCCTATGCGCTCTGAGAAGAAATAACATGTCAAACAACTCAAACAGTATGGCAAAGGCCTATGATGTCGGTTTGTAAATAATTACACAAATATGTCCCCCAAAATGCAATCTTGAGTGGTGCTATAATTTCAAATTAAATTACTGAGAATTGTTCCAATTTATACAGATCTACCGATTTGCCCAACTAGTTTCCTAGCATGGCCACTTTGTGGTCTGATACGGGTGACTGTTTTTGAAAACAAGGCTTTTAACAAGGCTATTAGCAAATCTCTCTACCTCAACAAGTGCCCATTATAAGATAGTTGATGAAGCAATGAACAGAGAAAAGTTAATAAAATTCGTTCTTCAAACTATGCAAAATATCTCCTGGTACTATCCTGCCTGTTTTTTTTCAAAATATATTTCTCGGTATTCCACCGTCTTTTATCGTCTGTAGAGTGTTTTGCTATACTCATTCCTAAAAAATAAGTTCCCCCTAAAATTCAAGGACATTTAGTTGCATACTTTAATTAAAAACACTTTTGGTGTCAACACACACTCCCTTTTTTCCAAAAATGCACTTTTCGGAAAATTGGCACTTTGCAGTATTAACAAGATCTAAAGCAACCAAATTATCAACTTACGTCAATGGTTTAATTCCTTTCGTATATTTATTGCCAACCATGAAGTTAAATAAGCTTAAAACGTTAACGCATAGGCAATTAAAACCCCATATAAATACGCAGACAAACAAAATAAAATAATAAACGGACAGAGGTGTAAGCTTTATAATTCATCAAGCATCACACCAAAAAGTCATTTTCTTTGCTATTGCATATGAATGAAAAACGTAATTTTTGAAATGCCCGTTTAAAATCAAAATAAGCTAAATTGTTTTGTCATTCATGCAGAGTGAGACTCAATAGTCAAGGTTTCCTCCATCTGCACTGATGACATAATTGCAGCACATTAGTGTACCAAATTTGATGTTCTGTGAGGAATGGGTTCATGCTCGCTGGATAATTCCACCAAGTTGAGCCAAGTTTGGTCTTCCTTTATGTGTCGATCTGCTCACATTTCACCTCATTATCCACATTTGTCGCTCACGGTGAATATCAGGGTGTCTTCGTGCGATGGTGTCAAATGACCCACGCTCTTCACGGGGACCATTGGCAGTGTCAACACACACTAATTGCTTTTCATAAAAATTGTGTCTTTAGTTAAAAGCTTACATCTCATTGTTTGTTTGTTTGTCTGTTTGCTTATTTGTTTTTCTTGTGGTTTTTTTGCCTATGCGTTAATGTTTTAAGCTTACTTCAGATATAAAAAGAAAGGAAATGAAATCGTTGTTGTAAATTTGTAATTTGTTGACTTTAGACCTTTGAATGTTACACAGTGCCACTTTATGCATCATTTTTGGAAAAATGGAGCGTGTGTTGATAACAAAAATGTTTTTTTAAACAACAATGTTTGTGGCAGAGCAACATGTTTGCCTAAACATCCAGTTTTAAGTAAAGTTATGGAACGAAATGTCCTTGAATTTTAGGGGTGGTGGCTTATTTTGGGAACCCCTTGTATTTTGAATAGCAACGTATAGCAACTTGGCCAAACTTTGACACGTGACCAACCAGAAAAATAGCCGTTGCCCGATGAAGTCCGAAGTGTTCGGACGAAATATTGCAGTTCTTAACCTCTGAAAGGTTAGTCCAGTAATTGATTCATAATTTCTTCTATATTATTCTCTACTGGATGAATCATAATCTACATCAACATTAAATATCTTAACTTCAGCGTGTCTCACAAATCCATGTGACTATTGTAAATTGCACCGGAGGGATTTAATGTGTCAAAGAGAGGTTGTCTTTAAATGTTTTATATTTAGTTGACAAGTTTTATACTGAGTTATTTGAACCAAACTAAAATGCTTTGATTGTGTATTCAGCAAACTTGAAGACTAAATTGTGGCTGCACTAGGTAATCGCCTTTGTCTCAAAATCCCTATGAGCAAATCAGACGAAATTTTAACATATTGCATTTTTGAACGCTGTATAAGTTCGGGGTAAATGTAATGTTAAACTCAATGAAGGAACGATACTCGTCCCCTTTACTCTTGCCTTTAAAAGGTTAGATTTAACCAAAGTTTTCAGTCAGCCCCGCAAAGCCTCCGCCCACCAAAAGCTCGCCACACATTCATGTACTTCCGCCTCGCCACATACGCATGACACTGTCTTAAATCAAAGGTCATTCCTTGGTAATACAATAAGATATTTAATTTTAAATATTACATTTAACTTTCATTTCAATCAATCTAATTCATCTCTTGAGAATGAGCATAGTCAGATTAGCCTAATCTCTCATAAAAAGAAAACCATTCGTCCCTGTCTCTTTTCTGTAAGAGTGTTCTATTTTTACTGGAAGTAGCTTAACAGTCCTCATTTACCACGCCTATACTACTTTCATCCCCTCTGACTTGAAGGGCAATAAAGTCTAACCTTGAAAAGTACCCTTAACTAACGAATTATGTGACAAGGTTGTGTCAAAATCACTCAGTGAGCCTAGGTTATTTTCATCATAAACTCCTCGCTGTGAATTTGTTTACACGTGCCGCTGCGTCAAGTGGACGGGGCCGGCCCATCATTGCATTACAGACCAACTAAATCAAATATCGCATCTCAGGTGTTGTGCCGAGCCGCTTTCCCTGGCAGGTTTTAAGGCTTTTTATTCCCTGTATAAGCCCCTAGCTACGGTGGTGTTTTTAACTTATTGGTTTGCCAGCCGATTGATATTACAGTCGCGAAGTCGCTGCTTTAGAGCAACAGGGCGTGGCCGCTCTCAACTTCACATATTGAGAATTTTTGAACTTTCACATGGTCAGTATAGAGATTATGTGTTGTCTCGACGAGTTATAAAATCTTGCCGATAACAACTTCCGCAATTTTTGAAAATGTTTGAACTCACCACTGCGTTTATCAAATCGTCTGTATTCATTGAAGAAAACGTTTTGAAAGAAAAGTAATTTTGTGAATTAACCCTTCCTTACATATCCTTGCCAGAAGAGCAATGTTGATTTATTGCTGATCTTCAAGAAACGGGACCTCACGCAGGAACGTACTTTGTCAGAATCAGTTACCCAGCTATAACTTTGACATTACCTGCACGGTAAAGAATGAGAACCGCTGTGGGCAGTAGATATGGTCCGGCCGTGACCCGATAGTCCAGTCGTCCAACAGTGCAAGGAAGAGGGCACTCGATTCAGTCATCTGACTTCTCACTCACATGCAAGCATTAGTTTCATCACGTTTTTATCTGGTTGTGGTCTATGGGCCCCCGGACTATGGCTCCGGGCGGACCATATCTCCTTTCTACAAACCAACGGCAAAAAGATGTCGGCCAAAGAAATCACTGAATCGCATTTTTATGATTAGGCCCTATGTTAAGGAAACAGTACTACTTAGATCACTACCATCTTAAAGCTAATCGATAATTGTGTTCATATTTTCACGAGAACCTTGACGATAAACCACGCAATTTATTCCTAATAAAGGCTATATATGTGAAAAGAAAGACGTTTCAGGTGTTTTGTACGACGTGTCAAAATTATCGACAATGTGTCAACATTTTACGTCTATCGGACGTTTCAAGGAACTTAACAGTGGCCTATTATTGCCACCCACTAAAGCTTGCTCAAGTTTTGAAGTTCGAGCACAGAATCTACAAAAGATTTTGAATCCGGAGATGTGACATTGGCTAGTTGTTTTTGCTCTCTATTTTCTCTCGCTTTTGACGTGCTAATTTTGTCGCTAATCGTGGGGCAAGCTGATCAGAACTACACAAACGACAACCGTCGTCCAAGAAACACTACACCTTCTTTCTGTATGATTTTTTATTGACGAGATGATATTCCACGGCGAACTCTGTCTTTTCCCCCTTCTTGATGGCCAGACTTAAGGCCTACTAATACCACGAGAACTGTGAGAAATCGCTATGACTGAAACAGTTTAAAATTAGGCGTGATCCATATTATTTGAGTGACGTGAGGGTTGGTTATTAACGGCGGGCGCCCATGCTGATGTATGAAGTTGATTTATCCCTTTCAGTTTGTGTTGTATTTGCGAGTGATCACACAATTATGATATGCCTGCTTACGTGTGAAATAAAAAAATATTAGCTCAATTTATTTTGATTGACACCTCGTATATCACATCATAGTTATCAACCGTCAAAATCAAACTAATTCCGAAAGATGATGTTGGAAACGCAATTGCTTAACTGTTCTCCCTTTTAACTTCCAGGTATTTCAACTTCTTCGTGTCAATTTGACATACATTTTAATATAGAGTATATAGTTATGTGCTATATTGGAGTTTTGTAATTATTTTTAAAACACAGTGGGTAACCAGGGGGGGGAGGGCAGGGGGTAGCTGCCCCCCGTGGGGAATCTTGCCCCCCCCCCTTTCCCTGAAAAACTTATGATTTTATGCACTGTGTCAAATTTACCTTATAAAACAACATAGGGCTAGCATTTTTTATTACTAACACCTTTATTTAATATATGCTAATTGGCGGATTTAGTGGCGCATAAGGTACCGGACACATTG
This sequence comes from Ophioderma brevispina, assembly GCA_023653785.1. Lineage (NCBI taxonomy): Eukaryota > Metazoa > Echinodermata > Ophiuroidea > Amphilepidida > Ophiodermatidae > Ophioderma > Ophioderma brevispina. The sequence goes on along the minus strand of JAMKCH010002176.1, from coordinate 24,808 downwards.
TAGATGTCTAAAAAAATATTAAAAAATGCCTTTTACGCACCACGGGGGCCGGTACATTAAGTTGCCAATCCCCTCCCTCACTCCCCCACTGCTCTTAGAATTTCGATCCGACTGTGAAAATAATTAGGTCTACCGGCGAGCGTCGCGAGCCTGAAATTTGGCGCCCCTGATGTGTTTGCCCCCTCTGGAAATGTGGGTTGTGCCCCTGCCCCCCCGAAAAAAAAGCTCGGTACGCCACTGATTAAACAAAAAAGAAAACCATGTTTTATATACCGTGCTTTGCCTTAAGTCCAACGATATAAGAAGCATGCACGGATAAATCAGAATTGCTCAAGTAAGGACATGTCTAACAAGAAAATTCATTTTCTTTTTCTGGTCGATTGGACATTCATGTTATTATGAGAAGACACATCCCGTCTATTAAATGTTTGCGCAAGTGCATTCCGTGGACTTGATCTATTGTGCGATTTCTACCAGGTCATAGGACGTGGCACATGATTTCGACGAAGACTCAAGACTGACATTCAATAGACCATGTCCTTTATGCATTTTTGATGACTTTTTCGAGAATTCGAAATCAAGACACTACTTAGATTGGATACTTTGACATAATGGAGGCGCATACTGTTTTATTGTCATTCCTAAAATATTTATCATCCGTACATATCGTAAAAGTGACCTTTTCTTACATTACAGCATCCGGCGTTTGTGTAGATTTGATTCTATTATTCCAACTATTTGCGCACATCCCATTTATTCACGTCGATTAACAAAAATTTAATATATTTAACTGTATTTCAAGTTTTAAACTTAAGTGCAGACTAACTTTTTTGGACGAAGATCATTTAGATTTATCATCGTGTATGTAGTGTGTCTCTTAAAAATGTCTGAGTGCGTACGCACATTGATCCAAATAGGCGAGAAATAGTTTCTTAGAATTCATGTTTTGGATCATGCATAAGCATTAAACAGGTTAATAAAGTCAATTTTGATTTTCTCAAATCCTATGCTACGAGATCTTATTATACACATTTCCAGAATTAACAAAAAAGCAAAAGTGGCAGGATTGGCGCACTATTGCATCTACAGAAGATGCATATAGGAGGCCTTCAAACTTTGATATTCAAGATCTAACTTGATCAATGAAAACTTGCTAGATATTTGCTTTATCTACTTTTTATCATTTTAAGAGTATACATATTTCACTGTCTATTTGTTCCTTTGTGTTGTTGTTTTGTTTGGTTGTTTTTCTTTATTCGTACCTTCCATTTAAACTCGGGTAGATTCGGTATAATTTATATATACTGGCTCATTTGTTTTAAGATGATTTTTAAATAACCACAGGTCTACTCATTAAATGCATTTTCATGCTGATTCCTGATTGAATATGGTCCTTTTAAAATGTATAAAAAAGTTAACCAGATAATAATTCTGCACGCCTCCGCCCTACATCGCCAAGACTTGTACGCTATCGGCTTTGTAGTCACCGTTTGCCAGTCGCCAAACCCAATATTGTGATTGTGAGTTTGAAATCATGGGGTTTATCTCCTGAAAAGTGCTTCAACTGCACAAATTTGGTTTAATAAAAATGGATTTTGAATTAGAAATGTTTATAAGAATTTATATAGGGCCTTTTTCAGTACAGATATATATATGCTTTAATGTAAATTCTTTATGTAATGTGTGTGGCAATATTCGAAAAAGGGGATGTTCATCTTCTGCCTTTTTGGCCTTTCGTCCACCTCCTCCATGTCATTGTATGTATCTTTTCTTTGTGTTTTTATGATACTCTATATTATAAGGAAATAACTAATGATATGATGATATGAATATATATAACTACTATAGATTCATGCTAGACCGGCTAGAATCAGAAATTATTCTAAATGACTTTTGTATCTTCACAACTTTTTAAACCAGACTGCATGCCAGGTGCCCGCTTTGCCCTAAAAAAACCACAGAGCCTACAGCTATCCGTCCGTCCCATCGTAATCCTGTTGAAAAATTATCGTTTGCAATATAAATAATTTACTATAGTCCTGTTCAGAATCAGCCGACCACTGTGTGTTGCCGCCGACGGGCAAACAAATTTAAGATTGACTTTAGGTTAAGAACTCCCTGCGGGGAACTTTGCGTGCCTTTGTAATCAATTGTACTCATTTTAAAATCAGCAAGATTCCAATTACAACCAATTTACAATCATTATTTAATTATCGTACAGATTAAATTATCTCAGCTCATAGCCGTAAACATCAACATGTGGCCATATTGTCTTGACACTTGACAGAACTCTGTCCTGTTACTTTTTGTTTGTTCGAACTGTCAACATTTATATGCATTTTGTATGGGTCTATATCCGTTGATATTAGATCGAGATTATCTGGGCCTTATAGTTATGTCTAGGATTGGAAAGCGTTATAAAATCGACATTTTACTATACCGTTATTTTTCTTTGAAAACTGAGCTATATCATTCTATTAAATACGAGATTATGAAAAGTTCCTCCCTTCAGTTATGCCGACAGAGATATCCCGGTTTGGGCTCGCGGAGACCCAATTTTTAAAGGTAGAAATACGCTATTTGGCAAAGTGTTTCAAACATTTCATAACAAATCAGTGTTTAAAAATATTAAAACTATTATAAAATTAGGTTTCTTATTTAGACAATTAAAAACAAAATTATAGTATTTTATTGGAGTTCGTACTCTCATCAGAATGTGACACGAATCATGTTTCGTTTGTTACAGCAGTTTTGACACAGTATCATAAAATGATTAAGGTTTCCAAATAGATAAAAATACTTTTAGGTTCTTATCAGAATGAGTATACTATACGAAATTGTCTCTGGGTAAGATTTTATAGGCCTATTAACACTTAATGCGTATTTATTAATCTTTTCGGATCGGAATAAATTTTAGGGTTTCATTTTTGAACTGCCACCTAAAGTCATATATAGATCTCTCAACATATTTTTTCATTCTTTTATGCATTCGTCTGTCATAAAACCTTGCCAAAAAAAAGTTCGTATTGTAAGGGACATTATAAGGTTCAAAATGATACCAAACTAACTTCATGGTATGAATTGTTCCATATGTGAGATACCAAATATTATCTGAATGTATATTTAAGTATTCCTTTATTTGCTAGAAACCCTCAGGGGATCCCAAAGGCTTAAGTATTACTCTCTGAAATAAACACCAATCAACGTTTAGATATTAACACTTGCAGTGCAGTGCGTAAAACCATTGACATTCGCTTGAAACGTACAGCTATATGCTAGTGTGTCGTATTGTCTAAACAACATCACAATGTAGGGGGCTTAGCAAACAAAACATCCCACATATTCACTCCGTTGATTTATTTTAATGTAGTTTTGATCAAAAACTAGAAAAAATATGACGATTTACTAAGAATATAATAGAATATGACAAAAAAGTTACTGACATATTTTGCATTGTTAAACCTAAACGTTTGTGATGTGTTTGCCCAATTATACACGGGAGACATTTGAACTACCTAAGGTTTACACTTTTAAACAAAACACACATGCACGCAACCCCCAAACCCCCCACACTTTTTTTAAAAAAAAAAAACAAAAACAAATATCGGATGTGTCAAATATCTAGAAAATAGCTGATGCGAGTTCCATGAAAAGTGTTCATTTAATTGTCTTTGACAGACGACCGACTGAATCACAGTAATATCATGAGTAGAAAACGCGCCACTATCTGTAAGTTAATTTAGAGGATTATAAGAGATCCGATCTCGGCAATTTGTTAAATGCTCCGCTAATCAACTTTTTGACACATCCTTACTTTATTTCATCGCATTCATCGGCATTCGCAAATTAACATGTCATTCGGAACTGTTACTGAAAAAGTAAAGTGCAGGGCAGACAGTATGTATAGAGGGAGAGGGGAAGGGAGAGAGACGGACTAACAGATACAGGACAGCTTGAGAAAAAACAGACAAAGGGTAAAAGATAGATGGAGAGACAAGGATAAAGACAGAGACACTCACACACAAAATGTGTACCAGATGATATTGCGATTATAAGAAAGCAAAAGTGAGGGACGCTACTAAGAGAGAGAGAGAGAAGAGAGAGAGAGAGCGAGAAGAGAGAGAGAGAGAGAGGAGAGAGAGAGAGAGGGGGAGAGAGAGAGAGAGAGAGAACGAGAGCGGAGGATCTTAAAGACACTATCAGTGATTCTCCCGAAAGAGTCAAAAATATTTGACATTTGCAATAATAGCTTAAAAATGAAAGATAAGTCTGTAGAATTCTCGTAAGTTTGTAACTTAAAAATTGTCAGAAATGAAAGAAAACAGCAGTGTTCGAAGATACGTATCGCCATTCACTTGCGTGTTATAGTTATAGTAAGTGTCCATACGGACAGTAATGACTAATATCTGATTTTGTCCTTATTATAGGTTGCTTCCAGTCGTATCACTTGCAGGGTGTATTAGGATACCTATACTTGTTACAGATATGCAAAAATCTGATTTTTGATGATTTTTTGTTGATTTTCTGATTTAGCAAATCACTGATAGTGCCTTTAACTGGAAGAGTCCGGGACAAACGAGATCGAGATTAAGAAAGAGCACCAGAATCAGAAAGAGAAATCAAGATAAGAAAGAGCAAGAGAGGAAGAGGAAGAATGAGGAAGAAGAAGGAGTGATTTGGGGAGGGCAAAGGTGGGATAACGAGATCTTACTTTTTTTTTTCCCGATAGAGTAAGATAGCGAGTACGATTTTAAAAGAGTATACGAGAACATGAGAGAGAGAGAGAGAGAGAGAGAGAGCGAGAGAGAGAAGGATCCATATTAGATTAAAAGAAAGAGGTGAAAGACAATAAAGACAACTGCATACCATTCTGATATTCCAGACGACTTAATAACAATGTATAGAATTATACTTTATTTCCTAATATCTATATACCCGTTTGCTTGTACAACTATAATTGTTCCATTGTAATCAAATTGTTCCTTCTAAACGCGATTCCTTAATAAAATTTTATTAATTCACAATTTTGTATAATTTATAATAAAATAGTAAAATCACCCAAATTTTCTTTTTGAGCAAGTTTGTTAGCTGTTTTACCAATCGAAACATTCAATCCAATTATGCATTAAAATTTCTGGAAAGCGTATTATCGGGTAGCGGTATGGTAGTTGATGAAATTGAGTGCATCCCTGGGAACCTATTCATATTTTATACAAAACTATGAACGCACTATGTAATTTTAAGTGGGGTGCTCAAATGTAAATCACCCAGAGATATACAAAGTATTTTGTTGACAAATGGAAAGTACTATTTTAACCGATATATCTATAGGATAAGGCAGATTAAATCTATTTAGACAAGTTTTGTTTGCAAACTCGACACTTTGCTAACACCATTTTATAGCAACTGTTGCCCGTGGCTATCAAAATGGTTGTTTTTCTTTCGTATTCATGCAATAATGGCCATAATTTCACGCGCGAAAAGCCTCGCCACGTTTGGCCGAGGAAAAGATAACATAACTCTTGTGTTCTGTCCTTGCCAGTTTGAGTAATATAAAACACGCTAGCTTGAATAGATTTTGTGCTTAAATCACGGTAAAACCACTCAAAATAACACGGCAATAGGCGTGAAGAACCCGCGTTACACTAATTATCCTTGACATGTTAAAATGCTCAATGCATTGATGCCTCAAAACATTCATTCACTGTGGTGCAAATAACAAATAAAAGATTTAATAAAATTTTACATATCTATAATCAAGAGACCTTTTTGCCGAGTACTTATTCATCATTTTATCAATTGATATAAATTGAGACGCTAATCGATATACTTGATTTGGATCTTGTTGATCATTACACCTGATGAGTAAGTCAAGTTAATCAATTGATCTCCGCGTGACCTTGCTTATTAAAACAATTATATAATTATATCGATTTGCATATTTAAATCCTTTGATAACAAATCATAAGAGCGCTAAGCAGTGTATATGCACAAGGGAATTAATAGGCCACATCACGATACAATTGTCGTCTGTTTGGAAAGTCGATTGAGAGGGTTTCTTGACTCCAAAATAAACCCTGCCTATTATTGTGGACGAGAAGAAATGAAGAATCTATACAAATTGAAAATTGGCTGCAACATATACACCTCCAAACACACACCCCACACCCCCCCCCCCACACACGGACTTTTTATGCCTTGTGCCTTACACACCTTTTTTGCTTATTAGTGTCAAAATGAGCCATTTACTTAGACAAATGTCTTCAACTGTCTTTGGGTGACGGGTTGTCTTTAACGGAATAAATTGCAATGTTATATTGCACTTAACTTTATTCATTTATTATGTAAATTAGGGTGACGGACTGTCTCTAAGACCAATACATATTAATTAGCTTGTGGGGAGTTTTTTAGAAACGTCACAACAAAGAAAACATCCCCATAAGGCTTGAAAACGTTCCCATAAGATATTGTGCATCCGTACACACACACAGATGCACACAAACACACACACACACACACTTTGTTAAGAACACCGTCAAGTATTTGCCTTTGGCCGGGCCCACCTGGCCACCATACTTTTATAGCCATACAAATCAAACTGGTTTTATCTTCGCACTCTTTCACACACTGGGCTCGGCTCTTCCCACTTTCTCACTAATTTTTATACCCTGAAATTAGTATCAATACAGTCCATGTCTAGGAAGCAGGGAAAGCGTCTTATTTCCTGTACCTCAGGCTCTGCAAACTCCTCCACAAATGTAATAAATAAACAGTCCACAATCATAATAACAAATATGCAAAAAGCAATAATGCTATTAAAGATCTAACCCTCCTCGCAAGTCCATTCCCTTACTGCCTTTTATAGCCATACTAAAAAAGCTATTGAGGTCACTTGTGGGCATCAGAAAAGAAAATGATTCAATTAGAGAGCACAGCACGAAATGCAAATAAATTGAGCAGCTAAGACGTTTGTAGTACCGCAGTTGGCCCGCTAGGGCTGGTTTCATGCAATGGTGAAAACCATATTTATTTCAATTGATTCAGTACCAATTGTAGCAGTTTAATGAATTAAAAGGTGTGTGAAATAATTGTCATCTTCTCGAGTTTGTACCCAGAGAGTGTTTTTTGTTTTTGAAATCATACACACCCAAAGATTGCATGATCACTTATCATGAGTTCTACAAAGTGCTCAGGATGTTTGTAGCTAAGTTGGTATGTGAGTGAGTGAGTGCGTTTGATTGAAACAGACTAGCGCCAAAGCTATTAATTAATTAATCAATTAAAGTTCAATTAATTAATGTAGGTGATTGAGTGACAGCCTCATTTTAAAGGTGAAAACAAAATCAGTCCCGACCGACCCCAAAATGGGCCTGTAATTTTATTGTTTTGTACTTCTCAGCTTAAATGTGCGTGACCCGATCGACAACCTCGTCCCCCAGGAAAATCTGCCTCAAAACCACCTCCAACCGGGAAATCTACCTCGAAACCGAGAATTTCACCCTCTGACCAATGACCCCTGTTACGGCCCTGGGCTGGACCGATTCAACTCAAAATTTGTAATCAGACGTTTTTGATGATAGGCTTCCGTGTGAAAAAATTCTGACCGTGGTCGGGTTACCCACCTTTAATGCATGGGTTTATCTAACTTAAACATGTTAATTTACAAATGTAACACTTGCTTTGGCGCTAGTCTGTTTCAATCAAACGAGTTTTATTCAACAAATTGAAAGAAACAACCTACTTCAGCCATCCAATGAAACAGCTATTTAATAATTAAAGTAGTGGAACTGAAGAGAAGTTTTCTAATTTCCAATTCATATATATAAGTTACGTATTTTGTGCGGTGAACGTAATCAACAAAACCAACATCTACAGTGCCCGTATCCAGGCCAGATATCTGCAGACGTACATATTTCAAATATTAATTCAGTCTCGATTAGTTAAATTGATGCGCCGAAAGTTGAACAGTTAATACCGTGGTGAGATTATGAAGCCTAATTAATCCGTGAGTGTTGTGCGTTAGCTGGTATCATCGCTATTCATACTTTGCCCGGCTCTTTAATTTTACGGCGAGCTGTTAGCAGCCTGCGAGTGCTTAGATGTTGCTCTTTATAAGTTCATGTCATCTCTAATCGCTCAAATCATTCCGCATAGATGAGTGACAATAACCCAATGTAAACTAAAATATATGAAAAACAGAAACAAGTATGATTTATAGGTATTGCGATGTCACTACTACACACATGTACGAAGGAAATTATTGTTGATACGACATAGTGAAGAGTCACGTGATGTATGGGCTATCTTGCTAAAGTTTATCGCAAACTACAGATATATTCAGAACCATAAATAAACTCGGTTTGTTGCGACTTTCGTTAGGTATTATACCCGCTGTGATTATCGTATATAGAGGCTGCGCACACATTAAATTTTTGAGAAGACCTACCGTAAAAAGGTGAATTAGTTTTAATTCTTTCCCAGAGAGGCCCAGCGCATGCATGAGAAAACAAAACAAACAAACAAACAAACAAAAACAAAACAAACACAAATATGTGCTACAAATTTATCTACAGTAGATAGCATAATGATTCTTAATGTTAATGGCACGTCTACAGGAGAGCATAATTTTCATATTCATTAATCATGTTAATAAAGTCCTTAACAGAATATCTAGAGTAGATAGCGTAATAAAGTCCTTAATAGAATATCTATAGTAGATAGCATAATATTCTCATATTTAATGACAGTCTTTAATTACATACCTGCAGTAGATAGCATAATGCGCTCATATTCAACGATAAAGTCTTTATTGACATATCCAAAGCAGAGCATAATAATTCTCATATTCATTGATAAAGGCCTTAATGGTACATTTGCAATAAAAAAGTTTAATATTCATATTCATTGATAAAGTTTTAATAGCATTATCAACTGTAAATAACAACATTCTCATATTCATTGATAAAGTTTTTAATGACATATCTACAGTAGATAGCATAATAATTTATTCATTGGTAAAGTCCTTAATGGTACATCTACAAGAAAGAGCTTAATATTCGTATTCATTGATAAAGTTTGAATAGCATATCAACAGTATTTAACAATATTCTCATATTCAATGATAAAGTCTTAATAATGACATATCGACAGTAGATAGGATAGCATAATAATTCTTTGATTCATCGATAAAGTCTTTAATGGTACATCTACAACAGATAGCTTAATGTTCATATTATATATATGATAAAGTTTTAATAGCATATCAACAATACAAAACAACATTCTCATATTCAATGATAAGGTCTTTAATGACATATCTACAGTAGATAGCATAGTAATTCTTTTATTCATTGGTAAAGTCTTTAATGGTACATCTACAAGAGATAGCTTAATATTCATATTAATTGATAACATTTCAATAGCATATCAACAACACATACCAACATTCTCATATTCAATGATAAAGTTTTTAATGACATATCTATAGTAGATAGCATAATATTTCTTGTATTCATTGGTAAAGTCGTTAATTGTACATCTACAAGGGATAGCTTCATGCATTTTATTAATAAAGTCATTAATAGCATATTTACAGTAGATAGCATAATTCTCATATTCAATGATAAAGTCTTTAATGACATATCTACAGTAGATAGCATAATAATTCTTTTATTCATTGATAAAGTCATTAATGGTACATCTACAATAGACAGCTTAAAGGTGCAACGAGAGATTTCAAATAACAGGCGTCCTTAAAAATGTGAAAATTCTGATTTCTACGCTGGAGTAAAGCTTTCTGTCAAACAAATCCCCATCTGAAAGGATTAAGCTGAGAACCGTTTCTTTGGTTAAAATGGTGAAGTTCTAATTTTCTATAGGAGCAAATAGGAAATTCAGCCTTTGTTTTCTATTGAAATATAAGCATATACAAATCACCATTTGGTTTCATGGATGACTTGAAATCTCTCATTGCACCTTTAATGTTCATATTCATTGATGACGTTTTTAATATTATATCAACAGTACATAACAACATTCTCATATTCAATTATAAAGTCTTTAATGACATATCTACAGTAGATAGCATAATGATTCTTTTATTCATTGGTAAAGTCTTTAATGGCACAGCTACAAGAGATAGCTTAATGATCATATTCATTGATAAAGTTTTAATAGCATATCAACAGTACATAACAACATTCTCATCATGTTCAATGATAAAGTCTTTAATGACATATCTACAGTAGATAGCATAATGATTCTTTTATTCATTGGTAAAGTCTTTAATGGTACATCTACAAGAGATAGCTTAATATTCATATTAATTGATAACATTTTAATAGCATATCAACAGTACATAACAACATTCTCATATTCAATTATAAAGTCTTTAATGACATATCTACAGTAGATAGCATAATGATTCTTTTATTCATTGGTAAAGTCTTTAATGGCACAGCTACAAGAGATAGCTTAATGATCATATTCATTGATAAAGTTTTAATAGCATATCAACAGTACATAACAACATTCTCATCATGTTCAATTATAAAGTCTTTAATGACATATCTACAGTAGATAGCATAATAAGTCTTTGATTCATTGATAAAGTCCTTAATCGCACATATACAAGAGATAGCTTAATGTTCATATTCACTGATAACGTTTTTAATAGCATATCAACAGTACATAACAACATTCTCATATTCAATGATAAAGTCTTTAATGACATATCTACAGTAGATATCATAATGATTCTGTTATTCTTGGATAAAGTCCTTAATCGCACACATACAAGAGATAACTTAATGGTCATATTCACTGATAACGTTTTTAATAGCATATAAACAGTACCTAACAACATTCTCAAAATTCAACGAATCTACAGGAAATAGCATAATAATTCTTTATATATTGGTAAAGTCCTTAATGGTACATCTGCAGTAGATAGCATAATATTCTCATATTCAATGATAAAGTCTTTAATGCCATATCTACAGTAGATAGCATAATAATTCTTTTATTCATTGGTAAAGTTCTTAATGGTACATCCACAAGAAAGAGCTTAATGTTCATATTCATTGATAAAGTTTTAACAGCATATCAACAGTACATAATAACATTCTCATATTCAATGATAAAGTCTTTAATGACATATCTGCAGTATGGATAGCAGAATGTGTTCAATTGCTAAAAACATTTTGGAGTGTACGGTAGGCACAAAAATATGATTAAACACTAAAGATGATTTAAGTGGTGATAGATAGTGTTTAGCAATAGAACATTGATGTTTAAGAATGTTTAGCGTGTGTGTAAATCTGCTTTTTATTGCTAAACACGGTTTTTGGAATGCACGGTGGATATATATGGCACAGTTATCGTATGCATTGAAAAAAATCCTTAATAGCCTATTTATGGTAAAGATAGATTGTAAAATAATTTCTAGCCAATCTACAGTGGATAGTATAATAAATATAGGTCATAACAAGCTTATCAATAGCCTATCTTTGGTTCAAACCACCGTGTTTTTATTCAATAACAAGGTATCATGCCGATCTACTGCATATACTTAAGGCATTGGCAACAATTGCTTTTAAATAGATCACACTGACAATGATTAAATTTGTTGACAACTTATTCATAACTGATCTACGGTAGAAAACTCAATGATATTCAGTTAAAAATTATCATCCATTTGGGTTAACAAAATGTTCATGATTCAGTTTTGCCGTCAACGATAGAGTGTATACTGCTTTTGATTCGAAAACAATATTATTAGTAGCGATCTGCACTTAATTCAGTTCCTGAAGTTGTTGCTACCGATCTACAGTAGATACTGTTATAGCATACTTAACTCTCCGTGATTTGGTGAAAGTCATAATTTGGTAATCCAGTGTAGCACAGTAATGATTATGATCAGATTACACAAACGTCTACAGCTACCAATCCACGTGCGTGCTAATTGCTAATGATTCAGTAGGCAATCCGTAGTAGGCGAAGCATAAAAACGAATTTTAAACGATCACGATTCAATTACAAAGTCATCAATATCCGATCTATGGACTGATGAAACAATGCAATAGTAAATGTGAAAAACGAAGTACATATCTGTGCTTATCTCACGTTGATCTTTAAATCCGACTTACTTTGAACTTGCGTTTGTTGGAAATTACAAGTTCCATATCTAAAATGGCATTAAACATTAAATCAAATCCCTCAAATAGTATTTAAGACTTCTCTATTATCTCCACCGGAATGGTCTTCAGTGCTATAATGCAAATGTAATTAGTTTGGAACCTCCGAATGCAAGAAATTCAAGAGTAGTTGATCAACATGTATCGCCCATTTTGCTACGAAACTATTATACCTCACTGACAATGTTCCTAATTGGCGGACATGGCGGTATCACACAAAACCCAACTTATCACTTACTTCAATAGTTTGTAAACAATAACATTATTTTAAAAGCTCTATTGATTTGTATAGTTTTTTGACATTGATAGTTTAATATTTAACGACTGTTTGAAGACTAGTCTATCATCCTGACAAGCGCACTGTTTCAAATTGATGTTCGCCATATCGTCTTCAAACAGGGAGGTTCCCCTGATTGTTCACCAGCAAAAGAAGAACCGGTGTTATCATATTGATGGGATTTCTCATGGTTTTATCTGATATAAAGATGAACACGCCAAAACGATGCTGGCGGCCATCTAGCGGCAATATTTTTTGGATTTGGTCTGCAGCCGTTACTAACTTAATAAGAAGCTCTGCCGCTAGAAACCACCTGGTCGCCTAATATAATTCTTAATTTATTTCAATTCTTGAGCGAAAAGCGTCATGACAGTTGAGCGTATATCGCAAACCTTACATCATTTTGCCACAATAGTGTGCTATGTGCTTAATTTCTTCGGTTTCCTGTTAGTTTGGAAAAAAAGATGAGTTAGGTTATCAGTGAAATATATTACATTGCTCAGGGGTTGTTGACTTCTTTCGGCTTGGTTTCCAGCACGAAGCCTGATAACGTGGAGTGATGTGTACGGGTAAAAACCATATGAAATCAACGGAAGATTTTGCGCGGGGTAGTAAAGAGAGAAAAAAATAATCTTCGCTAAAGGGGTTGACTCTTAAATCAGCTTTTGCAAAAAATAAACTAATATGAAATACCCGCAGTGTTATAAGAGGTTTGATTTACTTTCCGCTCGTAAAAATGTTGCTTATGTTAGCGGCTGTAAGGAAGAAAATGGTGCGTTGTTTGGAGAATCGGAAATCGTCGAGGCCATTCGGGAAAAGGTTGACACACCGACATGACATGGGGAGCGAATTTTACATGTGGTTGGGCATTTTAACACTCGGTTTTTGACATTTACGCCCCGAAGCTTCAAACAACAGTCTCTTTGATTCGTGTCAACGTCCGCTTTATTGCAAAATCATAATTTTTGCGACGGGGCTTTTTTTTTGAAGACTCAAGAACTTCGCGCCATCACCTCAGTATTGGGGCCATTTTTGCCGGAAAATACCTAATTGGGTAGATCTAGAAAGAAGGAAAAAGTCTTGCTATGGAATCTCCAATTCACAATGTCACAGTTCCATAATCGTTGCCAAGGCCTGAGGAAGAAAGTTCGAGGTATGGGATATATTATTGGATCAATCGGTTCCGTACTGTATTACAGCTGTATCGCCCCAGTGTTTCCCCTAAATCCTCCCTTTTCTTGTACTAAACGGAAGTCAGGTATATCTGACATCCATTGTAGCTGTTTTGTGATAGCTTTCATGTGGCGGCGCGGTGATGCAGTGCGCTTTTGGCAAAGTAAAGTTGCCGGCAAGGTTAGGAGATATTGCAACAACCGCCGTCTGCCAACACAAAAGTGCACTGCAGCTATACGAAAATTTGATTTGAAGGCTTGAGTGATGATGATGATGGCGTGATTTTGACGTGGACATGATGAAAATTAACACCGCCAATTGATCTTGCTACCCAACTAATAGTGTTTTATCTGCATTTTATGAGACTGTCAAAACGTTGTTCCGTGATATAAAAAATATTACGTTGTCTTTAGGTTCTTGTCATCCTATGAGTAGATGTGAGCAAGGAAAGTGTGCAAAAAGAATAGAACATTACGGGCCTATAGGGGCGGAACTTTTTCAGTATATTAACCAACTTTTCAGCATAAATTTGGCGCAGTTGAAATTAAGTGTAAGGATGTTGCCATGCACGGCGTATACAAACAAATGTGTCTGGTTCGTTAACAAGACGACCCAGGCCCCAGCCATGATGTGAGTGGCGAAGTGTATGGTTGGTCAACACCGCCAATTCTTGGGTTCATCTCGCGGGTTCGAAGTTAGCCAATCATCATTGGTGTTCGAGTACATGGGTTAAGTTGGCCAACCATATACGGAATAAAGCACAACACACGTAACAATGAGATTAATTCCGTGCAATAACCCACGTACTCAAACACCAATGGTGATTGGCTAACTTCGAACCCGCGGGATGAACCCAAGTATTGGCGGTGTTGGTCAACCATAGAATTGAGGTTTAACTGTGCTTGTTTCTTATGTTTACGCTTGTGATTTCTTTAACCATGAGCAGGTTGTTGCAGATTTATATAGCAATGAAGTTTGCTTTGCTTTTCAGAGACCAACAATTCACAAAATTCCACCACTGCTTGCAATAAATCTGTGGTAAGATATGCGCGGTAAAGTGCCTTGCCCAAGTGCAGCAGGACTCGAACCCACGTTAGTCGCAGCAGGACTCGAACCCACAACCGTCAGTCGTAGTACAATTGAACCATACATGTCCTTTAACCTTAAGAAAAACTTTACGACAAATCATTCATTTTAACTTATATATTTCGTTCCGTTTTTGACGAAGTATATACAAATCCTAGAAAGAATCCTTCAGATGTCGACCCACAATGTCGAATCCTTAATGATTCTTCTATAGGGTGAGTCAGAAAAAAATGGACCCTGGTTGTGTTCGCCATTTTGCATCTGGTACCAACGTAAAGATAATTGTATTAGCTTAAATTTGCTGCAAAGATCATTCACATCAGTTAGGTATATAGAAGGAGCTATA
Organism: Ophioderma brevispina; assembly: GCA_023653785.1. Taxonomy (NCBI): domain Eukaryota; kingdom Metazoa; phylum Echinodermata; class Ophiuroidea; order Amphilepidida; family Ophiodermatidae; genus Ophioderma; species Ophioderma brevispina. Next base: position 9,732 of record JAMKCH010002176.1, on the reverse strand, counting down.
ATACAGTCTATTAAATGTAAGGAAGTTTTGCGGATTCAGATTAAAATGAATGGCGTTCGTGGAAGCAAATCAACGTCCAGAAGAAAGTCGGGCCATTTATTGAGTGCAGAAGTAACAGAAGAAAGTAATTGGCGATATTTAACCCCACAAAATGCAGTCACAATTTACTATTGATGCCCTCAATATCTTTCTACACCTTCATTACTCACACAAATCATTTGAAAAATAAAGTAACTTATTGATACATGCATGAAGAGTTGAATGATATACGAAGAAACAAACATTGGTGACAACCTTTTGAAGTACAAAATGCATAAGTATGTCTTTATTTGCAGACCAACTGCAACATACGCCACATTTTTAATAAAGTGTTTCGAAAAAAATCTATTATCATAGGCTTTTATATCATTAAGATATCACTTAAGTTAACATAAACATTAACAACCCTCATTCATTTTGTACAGAGATTTGCTTTGCTGATCGCCATGCATTTAAAAGGGAATCCATGGACGGGGGAAACGGACTACTTGATTCAACAGACTGTAGCTCGGTCTATAGCCAATGTGAATGATCTTTACAGCAAATTAAAGATAATAAATTTCGTTAATACCAAATATGTTGAGACATACTTTTCTAAAAGGTACAAAATGGCGGACACAGTCAGGGCCCAGGTTTTTCTGACTCACACTGTATAAAGATTCTTAAATAGGTTCTTAGATAAACTGTTCACAGGATAAAGAAAATAATGGAATTTAAAGAAACACTTTCCTCTGACGGTTCACATAGAAGACGGGCAAAAAACAGAGGGTGTTTTGAACCAATCCCATAATGCATTGCAATGTGCCTATATTGTACTGTACAAAACACATGTCAGTACTTAGGGATAAAAAGTGTTCGGGAAGTTTAAGAACCACAAAACATTTCATGATCATGGCAAAAATTACCTATGTGCTAATGCTTTGTGGGCTAAAATGAGTGTAAAAGTGTGTTAAGAATACGATTTTTATGGGATCACATGATCTTTCCCAAATCTGGTGCATTGTGGGATGGACTCTGAAATACACTCTCGGAGCAAAAAAAGTCCGTGTAGGTGACCGTACAATCGTTTTTCGTTTTACCTTTTCATTTTTATAGAACGGAAAACACTATACTATTGAGCAGTAGGAAAAATATGATTAAGAAGTTTTCTCTATATCAACTAAGAAAATAATCGAAAAGGAGTTGCCTTTTTTCGTTTTACTAAGGTAAGTACAAAAAAAAATATAAAACCTGAAAAAAAGCGAGAAAAGAAAAACAAAATGTTCGTTTTTCTTTCTTTTTTTCATACACAAGCATTGAAACCCACATATTTGAAAAGTGATATAAAGAATTTGTTGAGTACACTTTCAAACTAGAAACAAAATGAATCATCTAACTTTGTCTAGCTTTTCATGGCTTTAAAAAAGTATAAAATATACAATTCAAAGGAGTAAATGCATGACTTAAAACGTTGTTTTCCATGACTTATTTTAACCAAAAAAGCGGGGATACGTAACTCTGTTTGTTACTCTATAAACAAGTATGACAAAACAACAACAACAAATAACAACAAAAAAACAAACAATTAAAATCTAACATGGTCCTTAAATTTTAATGGTCTATTTTGCACCGAGTGAAAGGAAAGGAAGAGAAAAATAACAAATCTTTTTTTATTGTTGAGTTACATAACTAACGCAGTTAGGTTGTTTTTTAAGTTTGAGTTTTAAACATAACTAAAAAGAAGTTAGGTGTTGAAAGTGTTAATGTATTATTAACAAAAATATTATAATATAAAATTGTTGTAATAACAATGACCATTGCATGAAGTGCCATGAAAAAAAATAAATAAGGATTATAGTTTTCTTTCTTTCTTTCTTGTTGAAAATAAATCAGAGAAAACAAGTCATTAAGTTCATTTTAAGTCTTTGTTTTGTATGTTCCAGTAATTCTTTTTAATAAAATTAAACATAGCTAACAAAGTACATCGTTAGGTTTCCTAGTTTGGAAGTGTAGTAAAAATGCTTCAATTAACATTTCCAGATATGTTTCCCATGCATGTGTATGAAAAACAAAAAGAACATAGTTTTTTATCGTTTTCTTGTTAAAAAGAACAAAAAGCATCAAATTTCGCAGTTGTTCTATGCACGGTTTCTGTTTGTGGTTAGATTTTGAAAAGGTTCTGTGTGATAAAGACTCAGTTACAAGGGAATAATGAAAAACAGGTCTATGTAAAATGCCACGTATTACGTTTTTGTTCAACTGAGCATTTGTTTAGATGTTAAACGAACATAGTTAAGGTATAGTTTATTTGGTATTGTTGATAAGTTAAATACGAAAACTAAATCCTTAAAATTTAAGTTTTTCAGTTCTTTATTTGTTTGTACTTACCTTAGTAAAACGAAAAATAAACGTCTCTCTTTTCCATTTTCTTGGTTTATATAGGGACAAGAAAAACAATTTCTAAAATTCACATTTTCCTACTGCTCCTTTTTCTACTTGTATTAAACAAAAGAAAAGTTGTAATTGTCGGTGTTTTGCGTTCAATAAGAAAATAAAAAAAAAATGTAAAACGAAAAAAAAAGATTGTTCGTTCACATATACGGACCAAGAAACTGTAAACATATTTTTCCTCAAGAGGTCGAGGATTTGAGAAATACAAACAATAGAACACAATGGAAATATTTAAAGAGGGAAATAATAATGATTTACATGTGATGCAACTATCCTTCTCAAACGAATAAACGAAAATACTCTTTCCTGATCGCAAAGAGAGCTGATTACAAAGTCACCAAACATATGCATTTTTCTTTGACCATTTAAAAGAAAATGTTGAACTTGACTGCCACTTGATTCAAATAATAAATCGAATTAGAAGTATGTTGCATGCATCACGCGGTTATATTAATCGTAGTGAATAAATTTCAGTTATCGTAGTGCATTGAACTGCATGTCGGTTTGTCTTTCAACCACATTGCTAATTAATTTAAGGGGAATTTGTAAAAGGATTGTAACCGTTTACAAAGTTGCAACCTGTTTCAAGTCGCATGCATAAGCTTAACGCGCATTTTGTCTTATAAATAATTTAAATCATCCAGACTCCATAGGTTAATTAAGGCAAATTCCACGCCTAATATGAGACTAATTAGAAATAAAGTATAATCGGCAAACCTGAGATTCCTTATCTCCATCGGATCACGGAAATGGCATTGACTGCCACATATTAGTCCCTGGTATTGATAATAAAGAAAAAGTCAGATTGCTTTCGATCAACAAAAGGTGGCGCTGCATCCAGGAAACTGATTCAGATAATATTTTGTCTGTCTATACCATGCTATTTTTGTTCTAATTTATATTTCATTTTATGAAGTCTATTTATTATTTAACTGTAATGTAAATATATATTTCCACTGTCCACTTTGTTTTCAAAAACACATGTCAAACACCCAGCTGGAGCAAGATCGAATTTGAGTTATAGTGCGTCTTTGCCAAAATGTGCCCAAGGTCATTAGTCAATGTTATTGACTTTATGAAGGATAAAGAATAACTCCTCTCAATTATTTCTTTGTAGCATTGACACTAACATGACACTATTATTAGGGCGTTCGTTTCCCGTCGGCTGCTGGTGGAGTTTTTTGATACATAGTCGGGGCGCAATGATTTGGCAACAACTAGCAACAGACGCCTGCACTGCATTATATTTTGATGTATGGTCGGCGTCGTAATTTCTGTAGGCTTCAATAAGACATCTTTGTGTCGAATTTGAATGGTGAGACAATACAACATCGATGTTTTAAATTCAAGACAACTTTTGTACTAATTCCGGTAGTGGTGGTTTGTATACAACAAGCATTCCGCGTGTATGTTGATCTGTGCAGCGATCATCTGTTGTGGGGCTGTATCTTCATTTAATATGGACAGTATCGATGGAGATTTTTATCTTTTAAAACTGAATTATGACAGATAACAAAAGATAACAGAAAGTCATCTTCTTGGAAGCTGCAGGACATTCTTGGCTTTTTCCTTTATTATCTGATCAATCACCTTTGAATTTACACTTTTCTTTAACAAGTCATGAAAGCGCTAACAGCAAAGTTAACTATTCACTGCTTGGTTACGGAAAAAATAAACACAAGTTAGGATAATCAAGGTCAAAGTAGGCTCACAGTAATTGATTAATGAGAGAGAGGAGCGAGAGGGAAAAAAACAATGCAAAGCAAAGTAAAACAAACAAAAAGACAAACAAAAACAACACAATTATACCAAAAAATACTACAAAAGGAACAGAGAGCAAAACTAAAGAAACCAAAACTAAAATAAAAGCAAAATGTGTCAAAAACAAAAACGGAACAATTCACCAGTTTCTTCATAAAATTGGTTGAGCTGATTTCCCCAAATGTTTTTTTTTTCTGTAAGGAATTACCTGAAACACTTGTTCACCTTTTTTATGAATGTGCTTTATTTTTTCCAAATTTGAGAAAATGTTTGGCGTCACAGATACTTCAGAACACGATAGCTGCATGCATTCATTTATTTTCCTTTGTTTGAAGTTTTATATTCACAGGTGTAAATTTCAGCAAACAAACCCCAATTTATTGCCTTTTTAACTTAGTTAAAATTAAGAGGAACAGTGAGTATAAAATTGCCGAAAGTAAAGGGAAACTCAAAAGTGGACTCTTGACCTTGAAGCCTCCGGATGTTTTAACTTTTCCCCTAATGTATTGTTTGCACAAACCATGGCACTTTTGATCAACATGCTACTTTGTGAGTGAGTTTTGTGGATTGTGAGAGTTTTTTTCTTGTCATTGTCTTGTTCATTGTGTTTGTCTTTGTTTAGTGTTTGTTCCTAAAAAATAAGTGATTGTTTTATCTTGAGCAACTGTGCTTGGGTAGATTTCATTTTTAGTGGTAGCACCTTTGGGGTATCTCATTGGAGTATTTGCTGCCTTATTTCATGTCTCAATTTACTTATTTTTTCAAATTGCCCTTATACATTTTTAATTGCCTTGTTGTTCTACTACTATTCAACGGTGGCTTTAGTAGACCATTTAACATGTTCTTCCCATCCACCAAACCGTGGCCTCTGGATTCTCTGCACTGATTTTTGTAGCTATGTAAAATTACATGGGTTTTTCTTTTGATTTGGGTGCCGGATTGGGAGGGGGCTGGGTACTGGGGTTGACTTTTAATGGCAATGTTCCACCTCTTTTCGGAGTGAACAATTCACTTTCACACTCATTTTAGAGCGAAATTTTACCACTCAAAATGTTGTTGTCCTCTATTCCATTGATTCACTCTTTAATTTCACTCTTTCCACTCGATTACACTTATAGAGTTATAAGAGAGCGTCTTGTTTTAGGCACACCTATCTTTTGGGGATAACGCCTACTATCGACAGGGTGACGGAAAGGGCTGAAAAGTTTTCGCGCGAACTCTCAAAAGGTGCTGATCACTGAAAGAACACTTATTCCCGATACAAAAGTGTGTTTATGTAGTCTGTGAGAGAGTTATTCAGTGGGAATGCTCCTACATTGACTTGACCCCGTCTTGGAATCATTGATGAGACGATGAGATAGAGATGTCTCGTTTTCAATTGTCGGCACTTGCGCTCTTACGGGAGGAGAGATTTAATTAAGGAAAATTTGCCTCTAGTGGGGTGACATGAAAGACAAACGACATGATCTCATTTAGTGTATCATATACCACATCGACAATCAGTGACAAATTAAATAATGCCAAGGAAGGATGTATCGTATATCAGGTTTACCACCTTGCCTATTATCCAACCGATGTTGAAATCTCGTACTGCAATACTTCATACTCTATAACTCAGTTCGCCATCGATGTGCAAAGTTCAAAGCACTATAAACACCAATGGTGTTTATAGGACAAAAGATGTACCAAGAGTATACTGCTCTGAGCGAGAGCTTTTTTCGCCCAGGGTAATATTTGGTATATTATTGTTTTTATATCAAATAGAGTAAAACGTCAATTAATTAATTGCTATATTTAGCTTTGAGCTTTTTGCTTCAATAACGGGACCAAAAGATATCTGTTTTCTATGTCAGTCTGTTTTCGGAAAGTACAGTATTTCATATGAATTGAATTGAAACTGAATATCGCGCACATTCGTAATATGAGGCTCTAGGAGTAGTGAATAAAGGATATTTTATACAGTGTCACAGGAAAGGTAAGAGATTGACTGGTTATTTATATTATTGTAAAAGCATTGCCCTCCCATGTCTGACCGTTAAACATGCTTGCTTTGCACACTTAAAAAGTTTAGAACTCTTTTTCGCGTGTATGCTGAACAAACCCCAGAGATGGTCCATGAAAATGCAATTATGTTAACTCGAAAGAACCATTTTGGTTCTTGTTTGTTCTTTGAAGAAAAAATAGGGGTTTAGAGATTGTTTAAGTTCTTTAAAGAAACTTTTCAATTGAGCTGAACCTTTAGTTTTAATTTTAGTTCTTAAGTAGAAATTGGTTTTAGTTATCGAATAACTTTTCCAGAACAGCTTAGATCCATTAGATGGTGTGGTTACAGAACCAAAAGTTTTAAACTGACAAAAATAGTTCTTTAAAAATCAAGAAAATGGGTCTTCGTTTTTTAAATATTCAGAAATGGTTCAATAGAACTGGTATAATTTTTTCAAGAGCCAGTTTGTGGTGCACTGTTTTAATTTGACGACAAGTTGTAATTGAAACTTTATAAAAAAAAGTGTAAGACGATAACCGGGAAAATAATTATTTAAGGCCATTTTGAGTGATAGGATTAATACTGTATTTGCAAACGACCCAGCCCCTTAACATTTAGGTGTATAACCGGGAGGGGTCCACGTGGACCCAACATTTTGTTTTTCGCATGCCATGTTTTAACGCTAAATTATTTTTGCCCAAAGTTTTATGTAATTGCCTTGTAGTTGCGCATATTTTGGTGGAAAAAACAATGTACCCCCAAACAAACAAAATATTCTTTTTTCATTCTATATTTCGAGAGCACAAAACTAATAGAGAAAGAAACAGCAAAAAATCATTTACATTCCTGTAACACCGACAATATTTTTTTTTAATTTGATTTTTTCTTTTTGGATTGTATATTTGCTTAAAATGTTCGATTGCACTTTTCTAGATTGTGTTTATTTAAGGCATTCCATCCTCTTCGGTTACATAGCTCTTCATTCGTGAAAATAATAGCGCACATTTCAATGAACTTGTTTGCACATTTCGAACACATTATACGTGTATATTATATTCTGCTTTCAATTGAGTTCATTTCAAAGTTCATTTCCTTGATGTACTTTTAGGTTGCTTGTATATATTTTTTGTATGTTTTCTACGAATGTATATATATTTTGTATGTTTTCTACGAATGCGGAAATTTCATTCGTTTAGACGTGATATGATGCATTTGTGGAATTGCAAAAATGTGAAATATACAGACTGTCCCAAAAATGTTAACGACGGGACAAGGGCAATTTGTTAAAAAGAAAAATACGCACGGGTCTTTGTTTGGTACTAATTAAAAGCCAATAAAATAAGTTTTTGTTTGCCATTAATTTCATTCCAATCCAATTCGTAGAACAAAAGATGTGCTTCATCAAATACGAGAGTGCAAAATCAACTTGGTCCGATTTCTGTCTTCAAGCATTTGAAATGCATGACGCACCATGAATATACATTTGACTTCTTCTTTCCACCTTAAAAGGAATAGAAATGATCTTGCTGGTTTATTCTATTGAAGAAAGACTTTGAAATTTCTGTCACCGTGTTTTACCAAGCGCTCATCGTTGGATCTACCACAACGGATAGCAAGAGAGATGTTGGCTTGGGTTTTTGCCATTCTGCTCTATTACTGTTGGGCCTATACTACTGGTGTCTTATTTCCAATTCCGCCTGCTACGCTATCCATGTAGGCCTATTACCAGAGGTTTCATTTTCTTTTTTGCTTTGTTTTCGTGGGTTTTTTGGTTTATTGTCTTCACTAAGATTACCCAGACTAGTTTCTTGGGACTTCAATAGAGAACGTCGTCTGATTGTTTTGTTTGGTTTGGTTTAGCATTTCGGTGTATGTAATTTTGAGAGTTTGATAAGGCTGATAGTCTTTAATGAAGTGAACTCAATGATTAAGGTCCATGGCCCGATCGCTCAATAGCCTCGTCCCCAGGGACCCCAGATTTTACCGGAAGTGGTCAACAATTTGGTATCAGAAGAAAGCTACTATTTTTTTCATTTACCCTGTGAAATATTAGGGCTAAAGGAGTTTTGGTTTGGATGTTATGAAAGAAATGGGGCCCATTTTGGTCGACCAATATGAATTTTAACATACTATATGGGGCTACCAAAATCAGTTTTTAGCTTCTCACATCAAAACGGGTTGTTTGAAATCTCGGGCGCGAAAACTTTTAACAGATAGGTTTTGGGTGAAGGCCATTCTATCAAGATGAAAACTTTATATACTTAAATCGGCCATCCCCCTTTAATATTTGAAAAAACACGCACCAAAGCATTGCTGATCATAAAGACAATGTTCATATATTGACATAATAAAGTTCAAAAGGTATTTTCAATGTCTTCAGTAGGTTCAATGGTCAATCAATAACTGTCCAATTTTGAGTATGTTACAAAATCATGTTTCCGTAATCTTACAAATGTAACCAATGCAAATTGGACCAATCCGATTTTGCACTCTCCTTTTTTGACGAAGCATATCGGATTTGAATGAATAGACGGCAAATAATAATCAAAAGTTCAAAGTTTCACCAATTGCAGGTATAGCCTTATATAGAAACAAAATTGAACAAATTGTTCTGAAATATATATTTCCCGATATAGGAGTAATATAAATTTGATTAATTTGTAAATCGTGGACCAAGAACAGTGTTAAAGTAATCCGGTTGAACTTGCTCAATAAAAACACGCTCTTATATTTGAGTGTTGTATGGGATCTTTCACTGTGGCGATGTGTTGTTTTAAAACGTACCCTTTTCACAGTAATTGCGGATTAAAAAGGAAGAACCGGAAATAAAGTGAGTGATTTCCGATTTCAATCGTAAGAATTGAAGTGAGATTGATTTCGCAAATATCTCACGAGTAATTTATGAAATTAGATCTTTGGGCTTTACCTGCAACGTTAATAAACAACCCATGGTGAATATATGTATGCTGACAAGAGTTAGGAAATGATGCGGGAATGACAGACAAAAAAAGTTGGGAGAAAAGTTCAATTTTTAGTCAAGCAATTAAGAAACACTTTTTATTTTGTCGAAAATATTTGTTTGACTGGGTGATTTAAGTGATTCGTTTTATTCAAGCTTGGGGATTTGGCGGGGTGTGCTGCATGCGTGCGTTACATCTCCATTCGTGCCGGATGTGGTGTGATGTAAAGGAAGTAATGAGTCATTGGTAGTAGAGTCGGTTCTATTAATCAGGATATCATTTCGTATAATATGTAAAACTATTTTTAATTCCATATTTAGTTCGGGGGCCACTACTTTTCAATACAGCAGTTTGTGTTAAAGTTGAAGTTGTATTTTTATAACTTGTCTGCAAAATTGTAAGTCACAACAATTTCCCATGTAATTTTTCTGAAGCAAAGTTATAGGACAATAAATCAAGCGGCAAATTATTTGAAAAAAAAAAAAAAAGGCCGGTGTCACGAGCGAGCCAGTCCTAACTTTTTAGAGTCCGTCGGACGTTATGTTTTGAGTTTCACAG
>JAMKCH010002175.1:0-67648 GCA_023653785.1 Ophioderma brevispina | reverse complement strand
GTTCGGTATCTATATGCGTCACTTACAAACTCCATGACAAAGGGCGCTATGCAACATCTTCCGTTCCTGCATTATAAGTAATCAATGGTCATTGCACTGGAGGCATGCTCTTAGCTTTGCTTTTTCCAGAGAGCATGCCCCTGAAGTTTCTTCCGACGTTTCTCATTTTTCTTGATACAAGTTATTTTGGGGGATAGAAAAACCCCTTTTGCGTACATGATAAGTACTTGTCAAACAAACCTAAAATTGATGGTGAAATATAACTATTTATTAGAGAGGGCCTCCTTCTCTCCCTATCCTGCGATGTCCGTATCACACCAAAACTAACACCACCAAGCTTGACATAACCTGATGGTGTTAAATTTACACACGCCAGTTTTTGCAGTGTGGGGAATGATTACATTGTTAGTAGGGTCTTGTGCCCTCCTACAGTATACCTAAGTTTGGTTACTTAGTCTAGCTCATCTGGAAAACAGTTATGGGCAAAATGTTTACCTTTTTTGTATTCAACACAATACGTACACACACACATACATACAAATCGATCCATCCAGTGACATTGGCCATTTTTTCATAAGCCATATTTTGCTTGCGCATCCGTCCAAAAATCAAATTCTATAACCAGGATAATCAACGTTTTAGGAACCCATTTAATCAGAAATTTAATAAACCTAAGTTGTTCTATTTGATAAACTAGGTTTTTTTATTTATCCTGGTTTATTGAATGTTGATAACACTAATTATGATTTGCTTACCAAGTTAATCAAATTTGATAAACCGACTTTATCGATTGAAAATCCCAAGTTTAAGGGCATTTAAGGTCATTATTGCTTTTTTTAATAAACAGGTCAAATTTAAAGAAACTTTGACAAAGTCCACTTTTTGGTGATGTTCATAATTATAGTCCAAAAATGGCACGTTTAGGGGTGTTAGGTCCGCCCTGTATAGCAAAAAAGGTTCACTTTTCGACCTCCCGCAGACATCCGCCCACACCCTTAAAATTAAATCCCGCGTATGGCCCTGCTCAGTCTGCGTGTATATACCTGGCTTTTTGGAGGGACTTTCCCCCCATTTCTCCTCCCAGTGAAAAGTCCACTTTATAAAATTTAGAAAAAAATGAATTGACAAGAATAGTCCCTTTTTTGGTGATTAAATGTTAAAAAAAAATCCCCTCCCCCCAAAAAAACATTTTATTGGTGTTAGGTCCACTTTTCCCAATAACAGTCTACTTTTTAATGTCATCTGATAGGAAAGACCTTATGGCAGCATTATCCGTGTGTCGTCGTCGGTGTCTGCGGCGGTGCGGCGTGTATCGTGAGCTTTTCTTGTGAAGACAAGATCTGGAGTTCTGTATGCCACAGAGGCATGAACTTGGCGGAAGGGTTGGGGCTGGAACGTTCTCGAACTGATTAGATAAACATCAGTATATATGCATTCTAAGTACATAATTTGTATATTAATTAGCCAATTAAAAAAGAAAAAAATTCATGATTTTTATTGACACATTTTTGTGCACAAAATATCTGGAGATCTGGACGTCACACAGGCTGAAATTTGGTGGGCTTCGAACTATTCGGTTTGGGGTGTGGTCCGGGATGTGGTCGGGGTATGGGGGTGTGGTTGGGTATGGGATTTGTTGGGGGTATGACTATTGATGTGGTCCGGGGTAGGGAGATTGGTGCACGGGGGTGGGTGGGGGTATTGCATAGGTCTGACACTTGTGAGGGTGCCAGCAATGATATGGTGTGTGGTCTTGGAAGTATGGGTTGTTGAAAGGGTATGGGTTGTGGTCCGTGGGTATGGGTATGGCCATGGTACGGTCCGGGGGTATGGGAGTTGTGTTCTTTGGTGTGGGTGTGGTCCAGGGGTCAGGGGGGGGGTCTGGGGTATTGGAGGTGTGGTTCGGGGTATGGTGTGGTCTGGGGACATGGGGTGTGGTCGGGGATATGGAGTGTGGTCAGGGGTCGTGGGTGTGGTTCAAGTTATGGAGATGTGGTCCCTTGGGGTGTGGTCCCGGGGGTGGGAGGTGTGGTGTGTATTGCAGCAGGTTTGACACTTTGGGGTGTGGTGTGTGGGTTTTTTTGTTGAATGATGGATGAATGATTGGTTTTGGAAGTAAGGGTGTTGCCCAGGGTATGGTGTTGGTCTGTGGGTGTTGGGTGTGGTCCCTTGGTATGGCGGGGGTAATGGGGGTTGTGGGTAGGGGTGTGGTCCAGGGGTATGTGGTCTTGGGTATGGGGTGTGGTCAGGTGTATGGGGTGTGGTCGGGTGTATGGGGTGTGGTCCGGGTATGGGGATGTGGTCCAGGGTAGGTGGTGTGGTTCCAGGGGTATGGGTACGTGTGATTTGGAGTATGGTGGTGGGGTTGGGTGTATGGGGGTGTGGTTTGGGGTATGGGGGTTTTTTGGTCTGGGGTATGGAGATATGGTCCCTAGGGGGTGTGGTCTGGAGTATGGGGTGTTGGTCAGGGTATTGCATAGGGGGACACTTGTGAGGGTTGTGGTGTGATGTCGGTTAATATGGGGTGTGGTCGTGTTGGATATGGGGTGTGGTCTATGGAAGTATGGGTGGTGCCCAGGGTAGGGGGTGGTTCTATGGGTATCAAGGGTGTGGTCCGTGGTTCTGGTTCGGGGTCTGGCAGTTGTGGTCCGGAAGGTTGGGGCATGTGGTCGGGGTGTGGTTGGGGGTTATGGGGTTTGTGTGTGGTTGGGGGACTGGGTGTGGTACGGGGGTATGGAGATGTGGTTCGGGGTATGGAGATGTGGTCCGGGGGTATGACAAAGTGGTGTTGGGTGTGTTCTGGGGGTAATATGGGGTGTGTTCGGGGTATTGCATAGGACACTTTGTGAGGGTGTAGTGTGTGGTCCTGTGATTATGGGGTTGTGGTTTCTATGGTTCAAGAACCATTACATATATCGGACAACCTATTTGGCACCACCGTCCCTATTTTTAAAAAAAAAGGTCAACTTTCTTCGAAAACAGTCCAACTCCCCAAAATCTCTTCCTTGTACGGCCTGAGTGCCACATGGTCCCCGGTGTAGCTAGGGAAAATAGGGCCCTAAAAATTGTCAAAATCCACTTGGTCTCAGGCCCTTGGCAAGAGTCAATTCCTTCCCAAATGTAAGAATGGAATGCTGATGTATTTTGGAAACACTCTTCAATTCACTCTTGGCTTTGTAAGGTAATCATTACCAAAATGGAAAGTGAATAGGAATAGTTGCAAGAAATCCACCAACATCTGCCTTTAGGGTTTATTGCGGGAGAGAGGACCCCTCCAACAATGGTTCAGTGGGGTTCCCTTGGTCTACATGGACATACATGGGCCATGGGAATTCAATTGGGCCTTCAAAATGGGGCTATAGGTGTAGGTTTCAAGGGGTCAAAGATGGCGTTTCTTTACTTGGATTAACAGGTTCAAATGGGGTTTATAGTTTTAAATAGTCATGATGAGTTTCTTGGGTGTTAAGTGGATTCCAAAATGGGGCCATGCATTTTAGGTTGCCCAGGGTCAGTGATGGGTTCTTTACTTGGGGGTTTAAGTGGGTTTCCCAAAAAATGGGGCCATGTAAGGTATTTGGCAATGGAGCCGGGTTGAATATATTTTGCTATCATGAAAGGATGGGCATTTTCAGGGCTGCCAATTTTGAGCCCAGTTGTGGGTAAAATGTGTTATCATTTCAAATTGTTTGGAGCAAAATAACTTAAATTCATTCAATATGTTGACTAACTCATTCCGGTTGATATGAGCCATACATATATACATTTCTAATAATTTTAACTTCAACTAATTGATACCAATTTGTCAATAATACAAGTGGTAGAGCATAGACTTAAGGTAATGAAGGCACGGGTCCTGGTTGGATCCCAAGCAAGTAAAGAATAATTTTTGTAACCATGTAATATGAGCTGTGATGCCTAATGAATCGTTGGAATTTAAAACAATAAAACCAACTTGTACTTCTTTTTTCCATCCATCTGAGGACTGAATTTCTTTAATTAAGGCATATAATTAGCCATAAATGAGTGTAATTTGTGACTTGGCCCCCATAAGGGCACCCAATCTATGGCCCAAGTCGATAACCCACTATGGACCATCGTGATACCCAATGACAAAAAAGGTGGTAGTCCTATGGTTACCTTACCTATTTGGGACCCAGAAAGTAACCTATATTAGCCCCAGTATTGGACCCTTGGCTCAATGTTGGAGGTAGAAGTCGCCCCTCTCTTGAAAAATTTGGTCCTACCCACTTATTGGCATAACCAGCTTTTTTTTTTTGGGGGTGGGGAGGGGGAACATATTTTCGAGGGAAGCATCTGGTACACTACAGCCTATACTGTTTTCACTGTACAGTGGTCATGTCTAGAACTTCTACTGATTCCAGGGGGGAAAAGGGGGTAGGGGCAATATTTCCCATAAAGGGCCAGCTTCCCCACTCCCCACCCTGCCTTACACTACTGAAGCCCCTGACATTTGTCCACATTTTCTTGCCAGAACTTGTCCCCTATCTGCAGTTGAAACCCGTTGAATTTCTAAACACACTGAATAAAGACATTGGGACACCCAATCAATTTAAATTTAGCAAAAAGTTTCATTAACCACGATATACCTATACTTGAAATTAAGTCCAATCTGTCCTTGCCCCCCCTGGCTATACGCCACTGTCCTCATTTTGTTCGGCACACTTGAGTTTTTCCCATAGACTTTCTATGGTACCCGTGCCCTCACATCCTCCACCTCTGCACGCTTGTTGGTACTGTATAATTGATCATAAAATTAATTCTGCATCAAAGGAGAAGCCTGGACTTTGGTGTCAAATGAAAGAGGAAAAACTAGGCGTTAAAAAACGTCAAAGAGAATGGGTGTAGGTATTCTCTCTTTTGAAAATCAATTATCATGTCACATTTTTATTAAACATGTCACAACCTCCACCATATTGAATATTCCTAACTTAAGACACATGGCCCTATTTTACTGTCACTCTAGTCCACTGCCACGCAGCATCAGAAAACTATGTAAATTTCTTATTGTAATTTCCACACAGTGTAAACTTCATTTTTTTTTAAATAAGCACAAGTGACTTTTAGTATAGATTCATTTCAGGGTTGGTATCTGAAAAGGATTTTAAACTTTGGACCAGATTTTAAACCAGGGTTAGTCCTACATAAGTGGAACATTTTCCCGTGCAACATACTCTAACAATGCGATGTAATGGGTAGAAATTCCTCATGAAACGCGGCTCGTCCATGATGGAATTTTCTCGCCTTTTAGATTTAAACTACTGTTCACATTATTTTGAAAGGAAAACAGTCCACTCATGAATGATCTAATCCTGGTTTACCCTGGGTCGTAAGTTAAAGGTCCACATCATGATGACTAATCCTGGTTTACCTGTGTCTTAAAGTAAGGTCCACTCATGAATGACTAATCCTGGTTTAAACCTGGATCTTAAGTTAAAGGTCCCACTCATGAATTACATCCCTGGTTTACTAAAAAAACCTGGGTCTTAGTAAGGTCCAATCATGAATGAACAATCCTGGTTTAAACCTGGTCTAAGTTAAAGTTCCACCATAATGACTAATCCTGGTTTAAAACCTGGGTCTTAAGTTAAAGGTCCACTCATGAATGACTAATCCTGATTTAAACCTTGGTCTTAAGTTAAAGGTCACTCATGAATGACTAATACTCCTGGTTTAAACCTGGATCTTAAGTTAAAGTCCACTCGATGACTATCCTGGTTTTAAACCTGGGTCTTAAGTAAAGGTCCCACGCAGAATGACCTAATCCTGGTTTAAAACATGGTTACTTAAGTTAAAGGTCCACTCATGAATGACTAATCCTAAAGTTAAACCCTGGTCGTAAAGTTAAGAGGTCCACTCGGAATGACTATCCTAGTTTAACCTGGGTCTTAAGTTAAAGGTCCCACTCAGAATTACTACTCCTGGTTTACATAAAAACCTGACTTAGTTAAAAGGTCCACTCATGCAATGACTAATCCTGGTTTAAAAACCCTGGGTCTTAAGTTAAAGGTCCACTCATGAATGACTAATCCTGGTTTAAACCTGGGTCTTAAGTTAAGGTCCAATCATGAATGACTAATCCTGGTTTAAACCTGGAGCTTAAGTTAGGCTCCGTTTGAGAATA
Organism: Ophioderma brevispina; assembly: GCA_023653785.1. Lineage (NCBI taxonomy): Eukaryota > Metazoa > Echinodermata > Ophiuroidea > Amphilepidida > Ophiodermatidae > Ophioderma > Ophioderma brevispina. The sequence continues at coordinate 61,506 of JAMKCH010002175.1, read as the reverse complement.
CCAGCCTCAGTGACCTTCAGGATTTAGTAGGGATTCATTTCCAATGTTTGAAATATTTGCTTTGCTGGACTAACATTTTTATTGACAAAACAATGCAGACATTAGAGAAATATTTCTTCAATACTGTGAGTCTGACACAGTCCAGACTTTTAATTACCACTGATAGCTGTCCATCAAAACATATTTAACAAATAAGGTGATTATTATATTCAGTGATAACTTAACACATAATTGCAGAGAACATCATCCTTTACTCAAGATAGTGACAGTGCACCACATTAGGGATCAAAACATGGTCAGAGTGCGTTTATCACAATCAACAACGATGCATCCAGGCGTCCGCGTTATTTTATCCCGCTCGGGAGGATTTAAGCCGATACCCGGGAGCGGGATAAAAATACGCTGACGCATCGGATGCAGAGTTGTTGATTTGTGATGTGAACCACCTCGGTACATGGTTGAAAATCCCTTTCAACAACGAAAATGTATAGAGGAAAACTATTAATATCGTGTATCTAGATGACATAATTATTATCACTTATAACACTAAAATGTTCCAGTTCTACAAATGCTTTCCAGACTAAGGTATTTAAAAAAAATATTAAAGCAAAACGATAGTTTTGCGTTGTTTGTTGCTTGGCAGTTTGACACCTGTGTATGGCGGGACTCAACGTTCTAAACGTGACGAACAGCGCGTCAACTTAAGCATACAGCATAAACGCACTTCTCGTGAACACTAGGCTCCTGGCGTGACGCGCTACTTTGCATATCAACTGTGGGTTGATAAGAATCAACCAACGGGTACGCTCCTGTACAAGGCGATACGGCGAGTTGTTACACTTATTTCAATTTAGTAATTTAACAAGTTTGTGACCAAAGAAACATTTCTCAGATAATCCTTTAACTTGGGGTGGTTTTTGATGGAAAGCTTTACAATCAGGGCAAAATCAGAACTTTCGATTTTTTCTGATAATCTCTCGTGCACCTTTAAAGGGCAGTTAAGTTCTCCAATTTGAACACTTACAACATACAGCCAGTTTTAACAAAAGCATAATTTCATTTAACATCAAAAAAATACACTGTTTTCCAGTGCTATGCATTTTTATATGACTGTTGACTACTTTCTTGTATTAAAAATTGGTTGTTTTTGTACAGTAAAGACCTCATGCTGCTATTCTGACAAATTTGTACTCATCTGAAATATTTTGTTATGCTATTCCAAAAAGGGTTCACAATTCAATAGAAGTATATCAGACTCTTATCCAGAGCATAACCACTACTTTTGCTACCCATGTGTACTCTCTACTACAAGGGTGGTTTTATTTGAAAGGTTTAATATTCTAAAAAATACATCGCGTCCCTCGGACCGCTGGTGTTCGCCTGCGTCACTGGTTTGTGAATGATAGGCCCTAACATCACCTTTGACCTTGCGATTATGTGCCTTTGACCTCATTAAACAAATGAGGGCTTGCATATAAACTCCATAAACCAAGTTAGTGCCAATTGAACTTCACACTTTCAAATTGAGGTCAATTTTACATTTTCAGCCTCTTTTAAAACCTTTGACCTCACCGATCCTTTGGACCTCGGTATTTGACCTCGACTCATCAACAAATGAGGGATCACATGTCGCACCTCCAATGAACTTCAACTTCATATGAGGTCCAATTACATTTTCAGCCTATTTTACAACTTGACATCGGCATGACTTCTGACCTCGGTATGTGACCTTTGACCTCATCAACAAATGGGGGATGCCATGTTGCACCTGTGACCCAAGTTTGGTTCCAATTTAACTTCAACTTTTCAATTGAGGTCAATTTGAAAAACAAAACAAAAACTTAATCCATTAAAGTATGTGGATATTAGAGGCAAATGTTAACCCTTTTTCACAACAGACATCAACAGACAACAACAGTGGACAAAGTGATCCCTATGTGTCTTCCTGCCTTAGGGCAGGCGACACAAAAATGGATCATTTTGCAATTAAAGGTGTATTTGTGATCCTAAGCCTCTCACATTTCTGTTTATGGTTCACTAGATATGAACGAGAAGAGGTTATTTCTAAAATTTCAGTTGACGCTGAATGTGCGTTTTGATGTTACGAGCAAATCACAGTAGTGCCCCACTGTGTTGTAATTTGTCTGTTTATGGACAGAAAATACAAAAATCACATTGAATTTGTACATAATATTAGGCACACATACTATATTTTATTAACCAACGGTACAGATGATATAAAAATCTCAACTTTTTTCGTTAAGTCAGGGGATCGAGGCTTTAGATCTCAAAATGCCCCTTTAAAAAAGTTTGTTATTCTGAAAAATGTTCAGAATGACATTTAGAAAGTGAAATGCTGGAATATCAAACTTTTGTAAAAGCAAGCAGTAACTTAAGGGATTGTGTGGTCCACAACACAAGATTTGTGATTGACAGTGATTAGGCCAAGCGAAATTGATTCTTAGTTTCCTGTTGGAGCATGCATCCGTTTTGCAGCTGTGGCAAATATTTCATTATTTTGTGCAAAAATTGTTTTTCTTAAAAACATAATAAAAACACATTTTCAGTTGCTCAAAATATTCAAGCATCCCTTCTTGTTCATTTTAAACAGTTTACTTGGGAGGGGTGTCACAGTATACCATAAATAATGAATTTTCTCCATCATTCTCGGTGCAAAAATATTGAAACTGATTTTTAAATTTTTGAAGAAACCTCCAACTACTCCTGTTTGGTTAATTAGGCACTTGTAAACTTTGTTTTCTGTAATTAAAATAAGGGTAGTAGTGTATTCAATATGCCTTTGGATGTAATAATGAAATGTCAGTAAATACTGAATAATGAAATCAGACCTCATCATAGTTTTAAAGGTGCGTGTTCCGATCGTCTTTGGGACCCCCTGATTTACCGGAAGTAGTATCGATTTTGATATCAGATGAAAGGCCGTATTTTTCTCATTGTCGTCCTGAAATTTGAGCCCTCGAATCCATTTCATTCCCAAGATATAAACAAAAAACCACCGTTTTAGTGGTTAACCACTTTTATTAGCACAGTATTGAATAGGGCTTTGCAACATGCATTATTGCATCTACCATCAAAACCACAAGTTTGTTTCCCACGGTACTTGATGGGGTTTATGTGCAAGTGCCAGGCTCTCGTATCAAGTAGAGAACACAATGCACATAAATCGGAACAACCACCTTTAAAATCTCCAACAGGTAACTAAGAATCAACTTCCATTGGCCTTATATACAAGGTAATTACTTATAGTGTAGAGTTATAAATACCTGATATTACTGCACTTCAACCAAATATGTGATGTGATCTGGGAAAACCCGTCGCATGTCGCTCAGGACAATTTTTAAAAAATAAAGAAAATATCTTAAAATCTGTTATGTTGTACTTTATTTTTTGTCAGATTGTATAAGGCATAACTTTCGATATGTGTATCATAGAAGAAAGAAGTAAAAAGTTATGGAAACTTTATATTTCAAACTTTGCAATGAGAGTCAAAACTCAAAATATAAATTTTTCACCATGTGGCGGGTTTTCCCAGATCGCATCACATATACCAAAAAATTCACATTATAAAAAGGAGGGGGGTTCCATGATTTGGTGTATATTGTACTGTGCAAAATACATCATACATTTATGATATATTAATAAGAATCAGGGCACAACAACTTACTTGCCCGACACCTGATTTACAAGTAGTTGGGGATAAAATTGTACCCTTGTCAGTCAAGCAATTTGGTTTGGTAGAACAAAGTTAAACCAATGCAGGCCTGTAACCAGGGGAGGGGTTGTGGGAAAGATTCCCCCAAATTCCCCACCCCCCCAAAAAAAATGCCCCAAAAATACATTTTGCGAGTGGAGCGAGCCAAAAGATAGGTTTTTGTTGAAAAAAGGTTAAAATTTTGGTAAAAAGGTTTTTTTTTTTAAAAGTAATTAATTTTCCCCCTTGCAATTTTTTTGAGAAACTCCCCGCCTTTTAGAAAAAAATTGCCCCTCCCCTAAACAGAATGCTAGGTTACGGGTTCCGAGCATGACACACCTGTGGAATATCATGCTCGTGTTGGTCCTCCTAAACGAACCTAAGCGCGTATTTTCGCTTGGCAAGAACACACCCTACCACAAGTTTTTGATTGAATTTGCTACCCTAACAAGTATTGTGGTTGATTTGCTACCTTAATATTTGTGGTTTATCATTTTACTACCCTAAACAAGTAATTGTGTGACTATCAAACATGCCACCATAAAGCCAGGATTTCATATCATTTTGCTAGTTTGTAATTATGCAGTGTGTGCGGCCACTGCTTTAAAGGGTGCAACGAGATTTCACATTCAGGTGTCCCAGAAAACATTGAAAGTACTGGGGGATTTTTGCGCTGTGTTTAATGTAAAGCTTTTCCATCAAAAATATCCCCATCTGAAAGGATTAAGCTGAAAATGTTTCTTTGGTACAAATTGTGATATTTCTAATTTCGTATAGGACAAATACAAATTCATTCCTATGTTTTATATTGAAAATATAGCAAATCAAATTCACCTTTTTTTCTCTCCTTTCAATACATTCTGTAGCCAAATATTAGGTAGAATCTATTTGAGTGTCTATCTATATGAAATTGCTATTATGACACAATTTTGGGGTGCCTCAAATGCTCTTGTTGCACCTTTAATGCGCCTTTTGCTGAATTTCAAGAACTTACATGTATGGGGACTCACTTTGAAGGGACCTTCCAAATTCATACTAAGTTAATGATCATGTCATAATTGAAGTTTTGTTACTAAAAATACAAAAGGTAAAAATTATCCATTTCATTGAACGAGAACCCGTATGTGTAACGTCAGTCATTTATTTGTAAGATAAGCAATGTAAAATGAAATGAAGAGAAAATCCCATGTGAAATTAGAAAATCAGGAAGAAACTTTAAATGTGCCAGTGTCCTCTTCAATTTTTAAAGCATTTTTATGTTCTTTTTAAAAGTATTCAAATGTCACACCCTAAACACGTCATTTTCGACCGTGAAAATCATAACCCTAATTTTGCATTTTTGATGATTTTGGATACCCGAAACCTGTACGCACATACATTGCCGGATCTAAAAAATACCACCTAATTACGCATTTGTGTACACCCGAGCATGATACCACCTTGGAATCCAAGTAGCCCCCCACCCCCTCCTTCATCAATGGTGTTTAACATTTATACACCAAGACGTTCCAATGAATTTTGAGAATATCTCTTTAAGATGAGAGATCCACTGATGAACTTGTAATGGGAAGCTCCAATCACTATACGGACTAAGTCAAATAATTTTGGTTTCCCATTTCTGGTGGCCATCTTGGATTTGAGACTAAATTTTAGGTAGCCGGTAAGCTCAGCAAATGAGTATGAGTTCAGAGTAAACATCCCAGACCAGACAAAGTAGTATAAAGTGGGAACTTAATAGGCCGAATAGCTCAAATTAATAATATATCACTAGTTTGGATTTTGGCCGCCATCTTGGATTTGAGATAAATCATGAGTAGTGCGCCCCCTTCTTCAGCTGGATTTTAAGGACATAGGTCAAGGATATCACAACCACCGGAAAAATCTGAAATGCAATTTTCAACATACTTTTTATGTAATTTATTAATTTGGCGGCCAAATTTGTAATTTGGACGCCATACTTGGTGTTCTAGAAAAATTTTAGGGTGGCCCCAAGGTATTTGAAAGAGCTTGTGAGGTTAGGAACATAAAACCGTTGGAGAAAGTTTGACCCCACAAAATGGAAGGTGTTTCCCTGGATTAGACCTGTCAGTCCATGACTATGAACACAATCCACATGGAGAAATTAAAAACTAAGTCTAAACTGTAAAGGCTCATAAATTGAAAACCTAAGTACCTATGACATATGAACTGCCATCATGAGATAGAAGTCTTTAAAATACCGCTTTTCCCAGAAAAATGAACAGAGCTCCGCAGTATGACAGCCCCATTTAAGGAACTGTCAGTAGGAACTAAGAGATCAGGTTAGAACCTTCATGTGACAGTACAGTTGAGTATATATACATTTTTTTGCTGAAAAATATAGATTAGGGTGTGTAGAATAAGAATTTTTTCTGCAGGGTGCCACCCGGCATCCTTGGGCATTTTGAGAAATCCAGATGGCGTCGCGTTAATGAGTAAAGTATATAGGTCAACACTATATTATCCAAAAAACTATGGAGTTATAGATATACTATAGGATCCACAATGAACAAGTACTTGGCACTTGTAACATTAGTCATACTTCAAATTCAAAATGGAAGCCAAATCCAATAATATTAAAAGTGCCCTATTACAGCCCAAAATCCCTGCGATAAAAATAGACTTGAACACTTAGGTTATGTTGTTATTTTAGACACCAAACAATGTATTTCTGATACTTTAAAATTGTAACATGGCGTCAATCAAATGGCAGCCAAAACCTGTGAACATTCTTCAAAAAATACTTGACACAAATTTATACGTAGTACAGCCTTCAAATCGAAATCAATGTGCCAATGACATTAGAAATGTACCTTGATCCTTACCAATGTACAACATACCATTACAAATTTGTTTAAATGCGCCAAAATCGAAATAAAACCAATATAGTGCAAAGTTTGAAAAATACAATGGAATTATATTTTTCACCATTATATTGCCACAAATTTATATTTGAACGTTTGATGTCATCGGTATTACCTGGTATCACTGTTATTATGATATAGGTACATTTCTAATGGTTTCATTGGAACAATAATTAACTTGAAGGTAATATTTAGAAATTGTGTTCACGTGTTTTTTGAAGTATTCACGTTTTTTGGAGCATATTGAGTGGGACGTCAGTTAAACTTTAAAAGTATCATAGATAAATTTATTGTATCTAAAACATTATCTAAGTACTTCAGGTTTATTTTTATCGCAGGTATTTGTTATATAAGGCATATTTTAAATTGATTAGATGTGGCTTCCATTTGAATTGAAGTAAGTATGACTTAAGGACACTTCAGTGATTGAAAAATATTTGAAATTTGCAGGCATAGACTTCAAAGTGAAGAATAAGTCTGTAGAATTCTCATAGTTACCTTTTCAGCTGAAGATTTGGACAGAAAAGGAGGAAAAACGGAGTGTTGTTCCAAGATATACGATTCTCCATTTCAATTTATTGTGTTTGTTAAGTAAGTGTCCGTTCGGAAACTAATGACTAAAATTACGATTCTGTCCTTATTAGATTGCTTCTGGTCTATCATTGCAGGGTTGTTAGGATACCTGTACTTGTTGCATACATGCAAAAATCGGATTTTCTATGATTTTTTCGATTTTGCTGATTAGAAAATCACTGATAGTGTCTTTAATTTACAAGTTCCATAACACTTGTTCATTGGATCCTGTAGTATAGCTAGTAACTCCATAGTTTGATAATTATAGGGTTGCATATATAATTATCATTTATGGCGACCGCCATACTTGGATTCTCAAAATGCCCAAGGATGCTCAAGGTGGCACCCGGCAGCTTTTATTCTACACACCCGTAATCTATCCATTTTCAGCAAAAACATTGTGTATATACTCAACTTTACGGTCAGGGCATAATTTGCCGACAATAGCCACCGACTATAAAGTCATATAGTAGGATTTCTTAAAAAGTATATGAAAAAATATCAAGCCTGAAATTTTAAAGCTGAAAACGGGTGTGGCCATTTTTGACCCACTGCATACAGACCCTGATGGAATTCTACGGATTAAATTGCACTTTATTCCGTAAAGTCTGCTGAATCAGCAGGGTCATGTGTGTCAGTGGCTCACAAAATGGCCACACCCATTGAAACTTCACAACAAAACCACTATAACAATGCATTTTTTAGTTATCCTTTGCATTGTCTTCTGAAATACCATAGAAGACATGTAGCATTTACAGCAGTTAATGGTTAAAATCACAAATATTAATGTGAGTGAACCATTCGAAAGTCGGGAGAAAAACGATGTCGGAAACAAGTTTAACAGACTTATAAGTGAAAATCTTTCAATCTATGTTCTTTTATTCACTCTGAAAGATATTGCCTTTTTCCTGAACTTATTGTTCTTTATTTATTTTCTTTCATTAATATACGGAAAATCGGGAGATTTGCTAGCAAACTCGGGGAGACGGGAGAACAAACGAAAAACCGGGAGTCTCCCGCGGAAAACGGGGGAGAGTGGCATATATGCATGACGTCACAATCAGGCCTTTAATAAATTTAATTCTTATAGCCTTAATTTAAAACACTTCCAAACAAAATTTTTTAATGATTTTTTTAAATTTTCCTTTTTGCATTATTGACCTTTTATATGCCATTAAATTAATTGCCTAACTAAGTTCCCAAAATATATACTTCCAAACGTAAAAAGTTTTCCCACAATGCACTTGTTTGTTTTCTTATTGGCTTTTTTGTAAAAAAAAGTTGATTGATATATGATGACACGTACCTTTTACAAGCACATACAATAATACAGTTGCACCTGAGCTTGCACAAATATAATAATAATAAATATGGCTTTGATTAAAGCGCCATTTCAGCAAGATCACAGTGCTGTTGCCTATATTATTATGCTGCCGTCAGGAAATCGTCACAATCATTTCGCTTCATCTAGGCCGGCAGATGGCCAAGCGCACAATCTATCAAGCACTTAGATTGTAATTTCCCCATAACAGCTACCCGATATCGATTAGGTGGACGGACAAGCAAGTGAGGTGGAGACGTGCCGTGCCCAAGGGCAAACACATTTGCCGCAGCGGGGCTCGAACCCACAACCTTTGGATACATGAGCGGCAGTCAAGCCACTGGACCTACATGTGCGCCAGCAACATCCGACACAAATCGGCAACATCAACGCGTGGTTAATCCATGGGATAATCTTTCCGACTTACGTAAATTCGGAATTCGGTAGGGGTACTATTAACGGCTTCCTTATGTTGTATGGTCATAATCTTATTATGTTGTTTACCCTGTTTGCTTTGTGATTGCAAGTAATCAAAAAAATATATAAATATTACAAAAAAAATCCATAACTACCAAGAACCAATTTAAATTTCAGCAAGTTATGTCCTAGTGAAATTCATAATTAGCACTACAGGGATAGAATTTCGCGCAAGTCTGCGAGTTTTGGACTCACGCCAAAATGATACAGCGCAGTACCCTGGGACTAGTTGTTAGGAAGAAGAAAACATCGGACATGCATTGATAAATCAACTCAACATCACTCCAAAATTCTAAGTTTGTGACAGATTGGCAGTGATGTAGTGACCTTTACTTAGACAGTTTAGCAATTTGGGACTCCTGCAAAAAACTGTAGGGCCTTCTTACAACAAATTTGTTAGCGAGCCATGGACTCATTGCACAAAATATATTGTGCGAGTCCACTTGGATCACACGGCACTTACAACAATTCTACCTGGCACTAGAGCAGCCAGATGGCTGCTGATGCACCAGACTACCCTCTCAGGAATGTATCAGTTGTAGATTCTCGGAAATCTTTTTTCAAGACTAGGAAAAGGTTAAAGGTTTTAGTTTAGAAATCTAAACATTTTACCCCATGCAGAAGGAAATTAAAACAATTTGGCAATTCCCTTAAAGCAGTGCCTTTGTAGTCTCTTAAAATGCTGAGTGACATGGTGTTTACGATTGAAGCGTGCATCGCAGTGGGGGCACTTGAATGGCTTTCTCCCGTGTGAATCCGCTCATATCCTCCAAAGGGGAACGCGAAGTAAAAGCCTTTCCACAAAAATTACAAAATGTACTTCTCCCGTGTGTTGCATTTGAATGTGCTGAATCTGTTACCCAGATTCTTGAACTCATCCCCACAGATTCTACATTTGACTGGTACCCTCTGTGAATATTTTCGTGGTTCCTGAGATTTTCAACATTTTGAAAACCGTTCCCACAAAAGAGAGGTAAATGGACTGTCTCGGTGTGAACAAGAATCAGGTGTTGCTTATAGCTTCCTTGGTACTTAAGCTTGCTGCAAACTTCACATTTGTATTGCTGGGATTCTTAGCGGTTATTCAGGTGAACCCTAAAGCTTGGAGTATTACTTAACTTAGTACCCACAAAATTACAAATGATGTATTTTTTACCAGTATGTTTTAACCTCATGTGATTCCCTCTGACACTATGATTGAAGCATTCGTTGCAGTATCCTGAAAACTGACCCCTTGGTCGCCACATTTTTTCTCGTCCCTTTGCGGGAACTTCCTAGAGAAACTTTCTTCCAGTGCTGGACGAGCTAAAGTTGCCTTACTAAGATGGCACTGCTCATGCTGCACAAGGCCATTTTTAAATTTGTAACTTTTACCACAATAATTGCAGATATGGGGTCTCGCACCATCCTATGGGCAGTTTCAGGTGGTGATAATAAGTTGGGACTTGTAGGAAGAACAGTTTCTAACACTAATGCACGTAAAATGTTTTGGACTCAGCCATGTGTGTTCTATACAGTTGAAGAGTGCGAAATTTTTTGTTGCAAACAGTTGCAAGTCTGCCATTCGATAGCGGACCTTTGTGGATCACAGACACATTGGTCTTGAAGTTATTATGACGATTCGAAATCTTGAGGCCCGTGGAGCATTTAAATCTCTTGTGGAATCCTTTCATGATTCCTTATCACTTATTAGCTTTAAAACCTTATCACAGTATTGGCCTTTGTGAGGATAACAATTGTTTATTAGGAACATGTTTGCCAGGATCTTCCAAAGCAGCGGTTGACCCTGAGAGTCCCTGACTGTTCCGTTACGTCACTAACTTGTGCCTGCTTTCGAGGGACTACGGATATCTTCTTGGCAATTCATTCTTCACCCCCTCTATTAACTTTTGTCTCTCAGTGCATGGAAGTTCCGCAATTATTGCTGTTTCAATTTGATTAGTTCAGAAATTCCTTCTCACAGTTATTCTCTAAGCAGTAAAGTAAATCTAGGTGAATTTCAGGTTCTTTGATATGATGCCCTCTAACTCATCAGCAGAGCACAGAGTTGGTCACACAGGTAACATAAAGGTAGAGGAATGGGAGTGCTTTCAATGCCGCTGCATCTCGATCTCTGTCACAAAAATATTGCTACATAGGCGACAAGTGAATCCCATATAAGAGTGCACATCTCTTAGATGATCCATGAGAGCGTGTCCTTCTTAAAAAATGCCATCACCACAAAATGCACTTGGTGAATCACTCGCCACTTTCTGCTACAAGTGCGGTCCAGTCTTGAAAGTTCGCTCACAGGTTTTAACAGAACTTTTTGTCAAATTTACTCCCATCATCAATTCGCTCAGAAATTTCCTCTGTACTTAGCATATCTTCTTTGACTTGTGTTCAAACTACCAGCTGACCTATTTCATATCTGCAGGGAGGTGCAATCATTCTCACTGTCAGATCCAAATTTAGTTTCAAGTGATGCCTCACTGCTTTGAAGATCAAATATGATAGTCCTCTCACTAGCACTATTTTCATCATTGGTAACACCACTGAATCAGCAGATGTATCTATGGACGGGACGAGGAGCAACTAGCCTCATCCTGATCTATATTTCCAAAAAGGGGTGTTTTTTTTTTTCCATCACTGCCTGATCGGGAGCTTTCTCAATTGGCCTGGCTTTGTACTTGGCATATCATTTCTGCTTGTATTCCCCAGCTCTTCCTTATATCTGCAGCAATGGCAAGCATTCAGATTCTGGCTCTGGTGGAGTAGTAGTGATCATGTCCATTTCATTTCACATCGACATGCTTAAACCATTTGGTTCAACTTGTAGTAGCTCATTTTGGATTGCTCAAATTACCACCCTCTCATCCCATTCCACTAGAGGAACTTGGTCCATATCAGGATGAGTCCTCTCATGATCTCTGAACTCACTTTCATTTGGAAGAATGTTTGACAGATTTCACAATTATAATCCGGGACTAGAATGTGAACATTTCTCTAGAATGTTCAGACAAGTTGACAATTGAATTTGCAAAAATTTTCTTAATAGTACACATTTTTTTAATGGCTTCCTTGTTCTTTTACGTGGTTTTCTTTTCTTCCAATTCCACATCCACTCCGTCATCTTCTGCTCGTCTTTCTTATTACTGGCGCTCTGGGCTGCATCTGCCGATCTGGTCTGCACGGATTTTGCCGTCAAAAGCTTTTGAGGAACTCTCCCAACACCAGGTTTGGAAACATACTGAATTCTTCCGAAAAGTGAGGTTTCTATGTTTCTCAAATTCAACAATGAACTGAACGAATAATTTACATTACCACTGCACTCAAACTCCGAAGAAAGAAAAAGAACGATGAACCGGCTTGATGTCGAGATAAGTGTTGGTATGAAAAGCTGTCAACACAGAAAATACATTTAAAGAGTTTCTATTGGAATGCTGCTGTGTTGGTCTTCATGCTTTCTGAAGCTCACTCTTGATCTGATAAAAACTTGCAAAAATACCACAACATATAGCCATCAAAAGGAGTGATTGATGATGAATTTGGAAATGAATTGCAAGGTCTGAATACCGATCAAAAATTGCCTCACACAGAGCACATGCGGATATGTCTTCAACGTATGTTTTTTTGCATATGCTCAATTAGGTGGGTTTTTGACTCAAGAGGAAGAATCACAGGAAAGCACAAATAAGAGCACCCTTTCGTGCATTAAGATGGGTCCTCCATTTTTATGCAATGTCTGGGAAGTTTGCTTGCGAAGACCTACTTCAGATTTGTTTTAAGCATTCTCCCACATTCGATCCACCCCTTTTCCTGCGTTTGATGTTGTGATATCTGATGGGTCGCATCTTTGAAGATTTGCGTGCTGGTTGGGAGCTGCTGGAGTCATCTTCGCAAGGATCTCCTCACGACTCTTGCGGTCATCAGCAAAAATATTTTCTATCTGGAGAATCATAGTTCTGACTGTCATTCAGGTTTCTTTGACATTGCTCAAGAAAAACTTTTCTTCCTTGTCAGCACTAGTAATCTTATAACCTTCCTGCTATTGGTACTAGATTGCTAGATCGTTGCTCGAATCGCATATTTGTGGATACCTGAGATGGGACATTTTCATTATTTTTTGTGGCACTCTGTCACATTTACAGTTAAACAGAGAAGAGCGTAAATACTGTCTGGTTGCCTTCTGCTGGCTTCTCAATGTGACATAGATTTCTCCCCTTTTGACATTGGCCATTCTGGATGGTGTAATTTCCTAAGGAAAAGAAAAGAAAACGACACCAAACGTATTAATTAAAAGTCTTGAATACATACAAAAGTATGTTTCTAATTGATATTTCATGGTAAACATCAGATCACACCAATTTTTTTATGAGATGAAAACAAACTGCACACGGCTGTTTGAAGGTCTCATTATTATGATAAAACTGAATAAAACAAAAAACATCGTCAGTGACACAGTTTTGGACCAAACTGATTGATTATGTATTCACCATTCATTCACTGTGTACATGTCATGAAATTTCAATCGCGCAAAACTCACAAAGGGACATTCATTACGTCTTGTCATGATGTTGTATGAGGTGTCTATGGTAAGGACATATAAAAAAAATTTGTTGTTTGGGCGTAAACCCAACCGACCTAAAAAAACCTGCCGAACTCAAAAAGTTTTTTATGCAATAGCAAAAAAATTAAAAAAAGATTCTGCCCGACCGACCCATTTATGTTCATCCAAAATAAAAAAACTATATTTTTTTACCAACAAAGACGAAAATAACCAAAACATAAAATAACAAACCATAAACATATTGATTATTTATTCCCAATAATCATCGTTATAAAACATATTACATAAAATTATGATATATAATCTTTTGATACATGAACTATATGAAGTGGCGAAGAAGGGTACTGGAAAGTAAGCCGAAAAAGGCCCTGACTCAAGTCCCCACAGAATCTGTTCTATTAATTGTAGTTTAGAAATGAGTGACTTTTTATCATAAATTTAAACGAATTGACGTTTTTGAGTTTTTAACTTGATGGAATGTTATTCCATTGTTTAACCCCAATTTAAGATATAGATTTACCACTAAATCCAAGTTAATATTAGGTATTGAAATTCTGTTGACAGTCTGTAGAATAAGGTGTGATTTTTACGATTTGTTACAAAACTGTGTCAAATGTGGAGGGCCACTGGTTGTTGCCCTACACATTTGACAACATGTTGTAACAAATTGTTTAAAAACTGTTGTCAAATGTGGAGGGAAATGTTGTTGCTGATTATTTGTTCATGAATTTAAAATTCTGTTTACACAAAATCCATTATTTTTAGTGGTTATATAATATTAACAAACAAAGGATTTAGATGCAGGCCACTTCTGTACTCACCGTTGCTCACTGCTCTCAGTGCCCGCTTTTGCAGTATTTGCAGTTTTTCCATTTCAGGGGTTGCATGCACTTGCCCAGGCAGTGACCATATGTGAGATGTGAGGAGAAAAAACCGTGTGTTATAAGACTAGAAGTGCAGTTTTCAGGTAGAAGTGCTTTACTTTAATAAAATGCCATACTCTTGAAAAATTTCTTTTCCTAAATCATCAAATGATTTTTCCAGGTTAGATGTTGGGCGCTCGATAGTGATTCCTAAAAAATTAAAAATTCTTGGTTGATTTGGTGTATCGATGGAGATATTCAAAGAGTATTTAATTTGTTTTATTAGGCGTGCCAAAAAGCATATAGTTTAGTTTTTTTAAGTGAGTGAAAGTTTATTTGTCTTGAACCAAGTGTTTAGTTTACTTATACATTATTATTATTGTGTTTAGTTTGTTATATCATAAATGTGAGTTAAATGCCACTAGTATTGTCTGCATATATATAAACGACAATCATGAGCAAATTTGGGAATATCATTACAGAAATAATAAACCAAGGCGTCCTAAAATAGGCCTTGTGGCCTACCAGTGTCAATATGTTTAGTTGAAGATTTGTGACTATGTAATCAACAAACTGCAATCTGTTGGAGGTAACTTTTGAACCAATCCAAGAACAATACCTCTGAAAGCCATCGTGATGCATTTTAGCTAAGAGGGACATGCCTTGGAAAGGTCCAAAAACACGCCCCAGTTGTTTGATTATTATTGGAAGCCCGAGTAATTTTGCGCACAAGCTTGTGATTGCCCTACTTGAGACTGTTTGGGACGATATCCAAATTGGTTTCAAACAAGTATGGTGTGTTTGTCAATAAACGAAAGTGCCTCTGTTAAAAAAAAGACGTTTACCAATTTAGAAAAATCAAGGTTCGAACAGAAATGGGCCTATGTAGTAAATTTATCTTTTGCTATCTTTTTTATGAATAGAAGACTCTGGTAATTTTAAGTGATCATGGTACTGTGCATGTTGTAGTGACATGTTTTGTATAAATAATAAGCGGAATGCTTAATTCAAAAGCAAGTTTTTAATAATCATAGCTGGAATGCCGTCATGACATGGACTTTTTAGCCGTTAAATTATGATAACTTTAATTATTCTTCCCGGTGAGGGAAGTAAAGAACATTTTACTATCGATTGGATTAGAGAGATACGTTGAAAAGATAGTATTATATTTGGTATGTGCTTGACCTTGATTTGGGCATATGTTAATGAAGAAGAAAGAAGCCATTAAAATATTCAGGAATTTGTGTAGGATCGGTTACATAATTTGATCATTTTTTTTATTTTTTTTATTTTTTGTATTCTTTTTAGTTTTGATTGTTATATTGGTTAGTATTTCCAGGTACTTTTAATATTTTCTGATTCTTTATTTAGTTGATTTACAAAATAGTGCTTTTTAGCAGTCCTTAATAGTTAATTAACTTTGTTATAATTGTCTTATATTAGTTCTATTTTGTGGGGTTATGTTATTTAAAGGATTGTTTATAATCTTACTCTTTTATTTATCATTTTAATAAATCTTTAGTTATCATGGTGATTTGGTTTAGACTTCTTAGATTTTTGTTATTCGTGGGTAAGTGGTGTGATCTTATCGAGTAAGATATTAAAACATTCAATTAAAGTTATATAAGCCTTGATGACATTAAGATTTGGATTAAGTAGATTATCCCAATTAATTTCAAACCTAGTCTTTTTTTAGAGCTCTGATATTATTTATTGAGAATTCCTCTAGCTACTTTTAGTTTTTGCTTTATTTAAGTCACTTTGATTATTGGTTAATGTGAAGTTTGGAAGATGGTCAGTTATATTTATAGTAGATTCCATACTATTGTTAAGATATGGGGAATAAATTATTATTAATGTAGCACTTTTATCGTTAGATGGGTGGTCTAAGTATTAATGGGTAGAAGGAATATGAGTAGATTCATTGTCATTGAAATTACTTATAGGTTTGTCATTATCTTTAAGGATATATATATCCTTCCATATATTGGAACCATATATGGAACCATATATCTATGGTCCAGTCTTATCTTCAAGGCTGGACTAGCCGTGTGGACCATTAGCAGGCTATCTTTCTGAACCAATTTTTAATGCCAATTTGGTTGCCACAGGGCTCTGTAGTCGGTCTATGGTACAGTTTACAATTACCAGTGGAGATATTGCCCGGCCCATGGTGTCAGCTATTCATGGTATGCAGATGATACTCAACTTTATGTTCCCTTTGACCCAACAGATCCTCATGAATTGGAAAATGCACTGATGTTCTTCCAAACTGCATAAAGGACAATCAAAATATGGATGAATGTCAACAAATTAAAACTCAATGAATCTAAAACTGAGTTCTTTGTTGCCGCATCCCCTTACTACAAAAAAGCCTCCTTCCTGATATAACAGTCTATTGGAAACTCTCACATTAAGCCATCTCAAACAATACGCAATCCTGGCGCCTACTTTGATTCAAACAGAGCATGGAATACACATCACTATGTTAGTCGACAATTAATCTACATCTTCGGAAACATCTCGCGCATTCGCAGTACATTGATAAAGACACTTGCCATATGCTGTTACGCTCTCTATACTTTCTCGCATCGATTATGCAATGGGTTTACTTTATTCGCTACCAAAGTCGTATACTCTTCGTCTTCCGCGCCTACAAAATTGGGCTGCGAGACTTGTTTTACGTAAATAGACGCAGGACCCAAAACCACTGCTTAAAACTCTTCATTGGCTTCCGGTGAACGAGAATTTCTTTTAAGTGCTTGTATAGGTTTTTAAGTCTCTCATGCATGGCTCCTGTAACTGTTTCAAGTTAAATTTCCAAAAAGAAACCTTAGGTCGTCAAATGATCGTCTACGGTTGGATTATTCCAAGGACTCGAGTCAAAGCTGGTGATAAAAGTTTTACGTTGTGTTACAAAGTGAGGAACAACCTTCCTGTTCTCATTAGGCGTCAGTTATGGTAAAACGCCTTTAAAAAGGCACTTAAGACACACTTGTTTCCTAATTGATTTGTTTTTATTATGTTATATTTATTGCTCATTTCTCACTTCTTCTTATTGGAAGAGCCTTGAGCCTTGGGAACGGCTCGTCATAAATGCTAGTTGTATGTATGTATGTATATAAAATCACCCATTAAGTATATTATTTTATTCTAACAAGCAATTTTTTAATTATTTGATCAAAATGCTATTAAATTCATAAATGACTATGGTGATGATGTCTTAAATTCACCAACAATTGGTTTGTGATCATTAGGTTCCTATTTCAATACCAGAGCATCAATGATGGCAGTAGCCTATAATATGTGCATTCAAAGACAAACAACATCCTTAAGTACCTTTATATATTATTTACAATAGCAAATTGCACATGTTTTTTAATAAATTTTGGTTATGAACAATAAACCTGGAAAGGGTGATCACTTTATTAAAAACACAGAAGTAACATGAAAGCGACACCAATACTTGTATGACAGGGTCCCTTAGAATGGGATTTTGGGGAATCCCATGCTGGCATATCACATGACATTATTGAGGTGAATGTCCCAAAACTGGTGCATTGTGGGGTGAACTCAATTAAACACCTCTGAGATAGCACTATGTTTGTAAGGCCACTTATGACTGGTTGGAGTGAGAGAATTTGGGCTGTTAAAGTAAACAGTGCAAGGGTAAAGGGAGCCAAAACACATGTTGCTTATTGCCATCATTAAGTTGCAGTTCATAAATGACACTGCTAATGATTTAAGTACCACCTAGGGTCAGAGCCTGGCCATACAAGGACACGTTCTATGCATCATAAAATTTGCCCTGGTTTGCAAGCACACATATGTTTAGTTCAGTATACTTATGATAAATGTTAGAATAGAATGAGTGCAGTGAAAAATCCGTCTTTTGATTATGGAAAAGAACTTCCATAAATAAAAAAAGCCAACAAATGAACTGGCTAGACGATACTAGCCTGAAACGGAAGACATGTAGGAACCCTAATGGCCTGTTTAGTTAATCAAAATGAATGAAAATAACAGCTTCGTTAATGAAAAAACTTTTAAAACTTTGTTTAACTTTTTATATAAAAAAGCAAAAAACACCATTTTTAAAAACAAACTTCATATTGTAATTTAAACTTATGTACTTGTGAGTTGAGTAGGCCTAGGCCTACAATATCTACTTTTGACTTGTTTGAGACAGATTATTTCATTAAGTAGCTGTTAGGTAAGCATTTGCAGGTTATAAGACTAGTCTACTTGATTTTTTCAAACAATGCATGGTCATGTTTTTAAGGTGGGGACCAATTTGTTCACATACTACCAATAGCCTGCAAAAAATCCAAACCTCTCTATACAAATAACACTGCAGCTACAATGTATTTATCAAAGCATATGAAATTATAAATTTTTCTGGAGCTTTAGATGGAGCTTCAACTATGCATGCTTGAATGATTATACAGGGTGCCCCATAAATATACAGGGTGAAACACAGAAAAAGCAGTTTTTTAAACCCTATGTCAGGACTTGAAGATAAAAAAATTGAAGTATATATTGGTTTGTTATGGAACAGAGGCAGATGTATTGTACTAATCTTTTTCTGAAATTTCAAAGCTCAACTCTTTTTGTTTCAATGTTGTACGTATTATCATGAATTTAAAGCTGTAATGTGTGAATTGTATAGGGAGGAAAGTGTATTGACCCATGTTCCAATTTAATCAATTTATTGAATTTAAGTACTTAATTGTAATTAAGCCAATAGTCTGAAAATGAATAAACTATGGATTTACCATTTTTTGTAAAATAATTCACAATTATGTTTCATCTGCAAGTGATTCCCATTGAAAATGTATGTATGCCTCAACCCGCTCCTCCACCCCCATCTAATTAAATTTGTAAGAGTTATTACTGCTAATTGGTTGGACTGTTTTTGGATTGTAGTACCAATCATTTTGAAGATTAATAAATTCTCTATATAATGAAGCCCAAATCATTACTTTGTTTGGAGTATGTAAAGGGTATGACAGAAATTGACCATAAACCATAATATGTGACAAATCCACCACTTTTTGGGTGCCCACATGAAAACACGACTCATCTACAGAATGTTAAATAATAAACGTCCGCATCATACTTTTGATCATTTTAATAACAGCTCTCCAATATAATACATTTTCCTCCTAAAATGTGATGATGTCCATAAATTACTTTAGATGCTGATGTAGCCCTACATTTATTTAAATCTTTTGTTTATTTCTGTTGTTTTTCAAAATCTGTTAACTTTGTTTCGTTTACATATGTTAATAACACTTCAAAGAGTAACATTCCAGGACAAAGTTGGGTTTTTTAACCTAACTAAAACCTTTCACAAACATTCACAACAATTTGCATACAACTATGTAATTTCAAGATCAAGTGTAAAATGAAATAGGTAGTCAAATTATGTTTCTTATTGGATATGACATAAACTATAGTGTGATAAAGACAAATGACTATTTAGTCATAATTTGTCATTTTTTTTTTTACCTAATTTAATTTGCCACATTAAATAAGAAACATAATTTAAAAGGCTAATGGGCTGATTTTTGTGTGACAAATACTAATATACCGAGTATTCAACATTTGTTCTATAATGTTTTCAACAACGAATAAGTTTCTGTGATGTTTGTTGAGAAAAGTATTTTCTGACAAAAGTATTGTTCAGCTCAAATCTCTCCCACAACGAAGTCCTAAGAAGATGATAATGACTTGAAACATATAACCACTGCTAGTTGAAAACTAAAAGTTAAATGAAACCAGTATGGTCAAGTGAAAACCAAATGTATATTACTATAGAGCTAGCCCACTGAATATCTAATCAAGGACAACCTCCCACTGTGAATTGGAGAGTGATAATTAAAGGTTATAACATAACCTATCATCTACCTAGATAACATGAAATTTACTGCCAATGTTATCAGACCAGGCTGCAAATGCCATAACCTCTCTATGCCAGGCATTGATAATGCATGGCTGTTTCAGCTTCACACACAATGCATCTACATTGTAGGACAAACAGACAATTCATCATAATAACCAACACAATTCATGCCAAAAACACCAAAGGGCCGAACAAAATGCCCAAAATGCAACCTCTGCTCAGAAGTTTCAAAATCCACAATACATAACTTTTCAAAGAAATGTCATACTTGCATACTACTGCATACCTGCGAGTTTCCAAAGATTGGACAGGACATATGAGAGACTAGTTCATGAGATGAGACTCACCCAAATTGTGAGATTGTTCTATTTTATACATGTTATACTTCGAATGATCCAACTAGTGCAGTTTTTGTGCTCAAAAAAGCCATCAGACACCCTTATGCCACAGTAAAAATTTCGGTGCGCCCATGCCAAGTAGCGCTCCCACGCTAGCATCGGTACGCCCATATTTCGATCGCCCCTGGGCATCCATGATCTTTGCTCATTTTTTGTAACCTTCCCCAAGGCGCCACTTGCGGGGAAGGGCCTGGATGAGGGTTTACTAGTTGGGATCATTCCGAAGTATAGACAAATTATAAACTAGAACAATCTCACAATTTTGGTGAGTATATTTCTATTTACCTTTATATACATTACGAAATGAGCCAACAGTGCATGACTGCCACACTGTCCCTAGGTGGAGGAAGTGTAGCCGGTAGTCTCAGTTGCTACGTGGTTTCACCTGCACCCCATGTGATTTCTATGGAAGCTGAAATAATTTGCCCCAATGTACATCCATACATAGATCATGAGTATCATATAGCACCTTATTCGAGCATATCAATTGTATACAATATATACCGTCATCCTCACCATTATGACATACTGGTAAGATGCTTAGTCATCCCCTCCTCTACCTCACTCTGGCTGGGCTTGCTGACATGAGGGTTTTGGTCACAATTTTAAAACTATACGGACGTCCTTTCAACAAAACATTCTGGAACGTAGTAGGCGCCTCCATCCTGCTGCTTCCATCTTCCAGTAATGTTAAACTCTAAGTATAAACCCGAGATGTTTGCCTAACTTCAAAATGTTCCAAAGCATGCGTTTACAATGGCGATGTTACTGACCAGTGACGAGGCTTTCACTTGAAAAGCGTCAGAGATGATCGTGAGGAAAGTGACCCCTCGTGATAATGTTTGCTTTGCTGCTGTTTTAGGTAAGTAATGAAAAAGTTGGTCAGAATGATGAATCCTTAGATTTTCTTAAGAAGTTAGAGAATGAAGGTACAAATCTCGAAGTGCTCTCACTGGACACGGATGTTTATTCTCAGATCACCAGTAACGCTAGGAAGCTCTGGAAGAACTAGGCCGCGGTTAAATCGAGTGCTGGTTTTTGGCTATACCTAAATCCAGAAACCCTTACCACTTCCGAGAAATTAGCCGATCCCGCGAAAACGCCCGCATCGAATCCGATTAGTCCCGTTCAGACCAGACCTCGCCAGCCCTCGTTGGCGTATTTTTTCCCGAGGTGAGCAGTTGATCACGAAATCCGAGTACGTGCACTTAAGCCGGCGACGCCCGATCCCAAAAAGTTGAAACTGCTGACAAAACAGTCCGGCGGTTGTATTATTTCTGAAACATAGACAATATATCTTAGTTTAGGGGGCTTGCGTGACTCATTATGGATAGACTTAGTCACAAAACATGTGACATTTGCAGCACGATGGTATTTTTGGCACTGTGTGTCGGGAATGCATATACATGTACCTGTATGGTTTGCCAGTTTAAAAGAGTTATCTACTATCGAAAAGAAAAAGCCATGCTTCATTTGGCTTCCCATATTGACATAAATTGAAAGAAACAAAAGAGGTCGCCTGCTATTCGTGTTAAAGCAATTTTTTGGGGGTTTTAAAACCAGCGTGAAGAAACAACCCTGTACAATGAACAACTCTTGACATATTATGTAACTAGTTATAAAGGCTTGACGTACAACACTACACAGTCCTACAAACTATATAACTATATCCACTATGAGGTGAGGCATGCTAATTTACCAAGGGCTGAGTTCACTAAGCCTTGGATGTGCACATATTAACAGCAGCCTATGCAATGTTCTGGGTACCATCCATAAATCATACTAAAAATATACTGGTGAATTGGAAGTAGTTATTGAAATGCGCCATGGGAATTGAGATTTTCTTAGCTTCATATCCCTAAAATTTTCCTTTTTGGACTTTGAGCATTTCCAACACAAAAAAGAAGGACTTATATATTGTCAAGATTTCTCTAAATTTAGGACCTTTTTCATCAACAATTAGCAACAAGTGGACCTTTTTGACCAGTTTGTTGGATAATCATCACTTTTTTTGGTTTTTTGGTGTCAAAAACCACAAACATCCTATTGATTTAAGGTCCAAACTTTAAGCTCCTCAGTGGCGGCACCAGCGTGGGGCTGGGCAGGGGTGACTTTGCGCCCCCTATATTTTTTTTTTCTTGACCCCAGTCCACACCCCCAGTCCCCCCCCCCCCCGGCCAGAAGAAAAATGACAGATGTTTTTTTTTGCAAAATCAAGCGATCTCCAAATTTGGGAAATATCATCGATTTCCCATCCTCCCCCCCAAAAAAATTAACGTCCACTCCCACTACCCCCGGTTGCCCCAAAAATGAAGTCTGGTGCCGCCACTAACGCTCATGGGGGGCTCCCCTTGCCGACATTCCAATAAATTTTATTTGGGTGGAGGTATTTTTTGACAGTTTTACACTTTTAGACTAGGGGGCAAGAAAATTTGATTGACATGTGGGGCCTGGGTTTGGAGCGCCAGCCTTTACACCCATACCTTTCATATTATGTGATACCCCCCCCGGGCCTACGATACTTCGCGTATTATTCCTATAATGCTGTCACAACACAAAACCCATCTCACAGTACACACTTTTACAATTGCGCGTACAATGATTCAACTGTGGCACCGGGGTAAGATGAAAACGGCAGCGCCAATTTTGCTTACACCACGGCTTACACTTAAATGATATCAAGCAAAATTTAAATGCCGTTAAAACCTAGGGGTGTCCCCCTGAAAACAAACTGTCCATCTCTAAAGAACAATTTCTCCACAATTGGTGAATAATCTTTCGTGGCACCTCTAGTAATTTTTTGTAAAATATGGTTAAGTTGCAGCTAATTTCGCATTTTGCAATTGCGATGATCAATCTCGTGAGGGATTATATTTGGTCGTTCTGGCAAGTCGAAATTAAACAACGACAGCATTTTTGATTAGTCTCATCTAGGAAGTCACGCAGGCGGCGGTAATCTTATGTGTGTCTGTTTCTCAAACATAATAGCGCCCTCCTTTCATTTAATATTTCTTGCCAGAGGGTTGAACATACGATATTGGCGACGCCTAGATCCGAGTCCGATTAAGTCACGTCGCCAACAGAAGCTGTAAGTGGATCAACTTAGACTTTCTTCACCCAGACGTATAAAGCTTTGAATTCCTACTATAAGTAAATAATGGAGGTTGACTTCCTTCTAGCATCTGCTGCAAAGGAGGCAGCTTTACAGAAAATTCCTTGCATTAGAAGGCAGCTTGAGAAAGGCTAACACAGTCAAATAAAGAGATTTTATTATCTAAAGCGTCACTCTAATATCGATTTTCTATTACCAGCAGGTTTGCCTACAGGAACCGTCTCGGATGATCCTCTAATAACCTGACCAGCCCAGCCCTAAACTCCAAACCTTACGTGACCAAAAAGGGGCTATAAGCTCCTCCTGCATGACCTTGATTGCTAAACTTTGCCAGAAATTTCAGATTGACCCAACTTATAATAACGCAGTCTCTCCCCAATCTTTCTCGTCCGCCAGCCATGTTTCATACTTTCAGTATGTTGGGAGTTTTGAAATAGTCAGCTTGCAAACAGATCTACTATTGCCTGTGTCATCTAGAAAAGCATCTGTAAATATGACTGTTGAATGCCACTTCCCAGTAGCCCAGTCCCTAAGCCACATTAGTGTTGCACGTTTTTCCTAAAATTGTGAAAACTTGGCATGCCTATACATATTGAGCCAGCTAATAATGTCTGATCGAGTGGCCAAAAATGTAGCGCCCCCTATTGGCCTACAGCAGCCTCTAAGTTTTATCCATTATTACCCACTTTATTAATATTCCTTCAGAGCTTAATGTCATAACTCCAATATTTTTTGACCAAATAAGGTCCAATAAGGTTTTAAATGATGCACATATATATCTATTCATTTACGAACGACTTCAATCTCAAGTATTGACTGCCATCTTAAGATTTCAAAATGGCCGCCAATGAAAGCCTCATTTAAGCCTAACTTGAGTTAAGAATGATAAAAATCTATTTTGAAGGACAACCCCACATTAATAATGCTGGGATTTCTCAGAAGCACACTGATGATATTGCACCAGTACTGAATAGCCGTAATCATGAATTTCAAGATGGCGGTTTGATTTCAAAATGGCCGCCAATTACTATATTTGGAATTTAAATCCAAATGAAGCCAATACCCTTTGAAGGGTTAAATGAATCATTTGTCACTATTGTTTGCTGAATAAGGTCCGCAGTAAGTGCAGCAATATATCTGGCCATTGATTTGGGCCAATTTTGATATCAATATACCTACCACCCTAGATTCAAATGCTGTCCACTAAAACAAAACTCCACTATTATCCACATTAACAAGGCCGACTCAAGATTTCCTGAGGAGGGCGCCCCTCAATTTCAAAAACAATCGTGTTTTTTGCATGTAACATAATGCTTGTCCCTATACTCATCACTGTGTGAAATGTGCGTAAGCTAAATCGAATTCCTTCATATAAAAATCACAACTTTGTTTATAAAATTCCGGATCCGATTTTGTTATACACAGGATCCTATGGGATGTAATCACACAAAATGTTTACTGCATCCAAACGAAAAATCGATTCATCTCAAATTCGGAATTTGTGTACATTTTAGGTTTAATATCTTAGTTTAGTTTGACTATTTTTCATTATTACACCAAAAATAATATTTCAAATCTCTGAGTCAGACTTTAAGCATTACTCCGCGTATGAATGATGAAAAAACACTAAGGACGGTCCCATTGACAATGCTAAAGAGTTTAGAAAGAATTGACATTGTAGTAGCCACAATTAGCAGCAACTTGAATATTCAAGATGGGCACCCTGAAATGGCCATGAAACCATTTTGCAAATATATCTACCTCTGAACCACATTTGATCTTAGTTTCTACTGACGAACCTAATTTCTAATTGGAAGAATTCAAAATGAACCCCCTTTGTAGAAGCTTGTTAGTATGCTATACTAAGTATATGAGTATCCTGAGTCAGTTATTTTGCACTGTTGGTGATTGCATAAGTAGAGTGCATTAAAGTCAAGCTATTCTGGATTTGCATCCCGTCGTTACATGCTCTTTAGCAACCATTCGAACCAGCTCACGCAATCTTTTTGCCACCTTCGAGATTGTGTCCATTATGTATTTTGTTTCCCTCCTAGCTTCCAGTCCCAATTAATAGAACCAAGTGTACTAGGATGTAAAAAAAAATGACAGCACAAGTACCCGGGGAGTAGAAACCCAAAGAGATACCAGGATTTCATAGGCTCCCTGGAAAGCCTGCATACTGAAGGATAGTTAGTACAGATGACTCGATGGACGTCTCACAAACATGCCATCATTTAGACCATTTGGTGCACATTGTAGCAATGGCAACTTTTCTGGTTGATTGTGGTAATAATGGGTCATTTTGGCAAAGTTATACCAAACTTCTCAAATAGCATAATTTTTACTCAGGTGGAACCAAGCATTTTTTTTTTTTTAAGTTTTACAAATTTTGAATAATTTGGCCTAACGATTGGGCCTCGTGCATACAGGTAGAAATTGGTATATAGCCATGATTCGCTTTCGATTCTAAGAGGTACTTTTCTACAAAACCAAACTTTGGGCCCAATACCATACAACACCAAATTCAGAATCTTTGACTTATCTGGCCTAAAACAAATTTTAGGTATTGGAAGCCCTGTACTAACAAGACCAGCTAAGGTCAAACGTCTTTGGTCAACGTTAGCTGAAACTTTAAGCCTGATTTTTTTTAGAAAGCTCATTGTTCTAGACATTTCTAACAAGATATGCATTGCTATTCTGTGTATATTGTCTACAATCTTCTTTCATCCAAAAGTTTGCACCTTTCCTTACGTCAGGAACAAGTTGAAAACCTGAAAGTTTAGCATGTCGCCAACAATACTCAACATGTTGGTATGGAAGGGGAGGTTTTTAGGGATTGGCAAATTTCAGCTTTGACACCAAAACAATCAGACCAGTACTTTTTTTATTTCCTATTTTCGATTATAGGTGCAAAATTGAAGGTGGTGACCCCATGTACAAACCTCGGTCCCCCACTTACTACAATCAAAATTGAGAATTTGGTATATCAAAGAAGTTCTATTTTCTCATTTTACCCTTTGACTTTGACTTTACGGCAATAGGACGGGATGTCCCTTTGCTCTTCTCATGAGTAATTCTCCTCCATTCTGGTCGGCCCTTTGCAATAGATCGGCATTTTGGAGGTCCAAGCCTGTGTCCTTGGGGATCTTGTCCTTCCATCTTGCTGGTGGACGACCCTGGCTTCCTCCGCTTGTTGAAGTCTTGCGTATAGGCTTGGTATTGTAATCTGTTTGTCCTGCTCCTGACGACATGTCCAAACCACTTTCAGCCGTCTCTGGTGACTGCATCCGTGATGGTGCATGTGAATGTTCAGGACGCTCCTAATTTCATCATTTCTAATTTTGGTCCAGAAGGTTCACTCCTAGGATGGACCGGAGGCATCTCATCTCAAAGTTTTCTAGCTTTTGGCAGTCTGACTTGCGCAATACCCGGACTCTGCTCCATAGGTGGCAATGGGGAGTATAAGACTGGTATAAATTCTGACTTTGAGCGATCTTGTGAGGTCATGATTGCTCCAGATGATATCCTGAGTCTACCGAATGCCCTGCTGCCAGTCTGTACGCCTCTTATGCCTCCTTAACCGAAGGGCACACTTACTTCAGAAAGACAAAATCATTTACTTTGTCAATAGGTGTCTGGTTAAGGCTGATGTCCCTTGGGTCATCGGACCTGATCTTGCATTTAATGGGTTTGATCTTCATTCCCCTTTGCCGCGCTTTTTCCAGTTCTTCTGTGGATACTGTAACTTTTCAAAGACCATTCCATCAGGGTTGTGGGTCATCGGCATAACGATGTTGTTGATTTTTCAATCTCTCCCATGTGATCCGGAGCCCTAGGTTTGACCTCCTCTCATACAAATTCTAAGAAGAATATTGAAAGGCAATGGAGATGCAGGCATCCCTGTCTCACACCAACTAAGATTCGAACCAGTCATTGAGTTTTCCATTCACCCTACTGAGCATAGGTTGCTCATACATCTTTCCAATTAGGTCCACCAGCTTGCTGTCTACTCCAATTGATATTAAAGTCTTTCCAGAGTGGCCTCTCTCCAAATGGTATCACATGCTGCTTTTAAATATCTACAAGTTCCAGTGTATAGGAATTCGTCTTTCTTTGCCTTCTCTATCCTTGGTGAACAATAAATACAGCAGCAGTAGTACCTCTTGAGCTCTAAAACCCTGTTTCCTCTCCAAGGTAGTCACTATGGTGTCCTGGATCCGGTTCAGAATCATTCTACAGAATACTTTCCCTGGGATGACGTAGAGTAATTTGCTCTATAGTTTGGCGGGATCTAGTTTCTCACCTTTCTTGTATACTGGGTTATCAGTCCCTTGCTCCATCTTCTGAATTCCCCTTCTCCACCCAGGCAATGTTGATTATTTTCAACAGTAGTTGTCATAAGCTTGGCCACCTGCTTTCAGGGTTTCAGCAGAGATTTATCCCTCCACAATGCTTTGTTATTTTTTCATTTTCTTAATGCCTCTTCTACTTCCCTGCTATTGAGAAAGGCATGCCTGTTGAGATAGAATGGCCAAGTTCTGGGATGGAGTGAAGTACTTCATCTCTGGGGAATTCAGTGTTGAAATGTTTGCTGAAGTGTTCTTCCCAGCCTTCATATACTTATCTGGAGGCGTTTTGAGGGAGCCCTGTTTGTCTTGGCAGCTGCTGGCAGTTGAGCTCGTTCACTCGCTAGTACGAACACACTTGAAGAGTTCATGGCGGTTGTTCCTAGCATGGCATCTTCCATCTCTTAACTTCCTTTTCCGCAGCTTCTTCTTCTTATACCCCAGTGAAATTTAAGATCATATAAATGTTTCACTTGAATAGGAACAAAAACAAATCCCGCAAATGTTGTCGACCACAGAATTATACAAAACCCCGTCCTCCTATGACAGTTGAGTACATTATCAATCTTAAGGAGTCCAAGGTGTGTGAAAATATCGATTCAAAACATGTTAATGATAAAAATCGGACGATTTACGACTCCCAATATTTGGGTGAGTTTTTAAAATATTGGGCTCGCTGCATCTCCACCCAATATTCTTGCAACTAATTAGCTCGACCAATTAATTTGGGCTTAATCGATCCAATCTATTATCACATTAATGCCTTTACTATCCAAATGGCTTGACCGATTGACCCAAAATTTGAAATTTGTTTTTTTATGAAAATCGGACATACTGTTTCATTTCCAACGCGCCTTTATTTAACTCTTACTTCCAAACTTTAATCACAATGTTACTTTATTAATTAAAGTGCTATTGCTTGGCTGATTCCATACTATTCAGAATGTTTGTCAGGATATTGTCACAAAATAATCACATACACCTTGTGTTATTCACAAATTCCTTGCAAAGCAGGATGTAAGGATGCCAAACCTGTGTGCAATTGTTTCATTGTCCCATGATGTTTGCACTTTCAGCCCCCAAACTAAGATACCACTCAAACCTAGAAAGAATTTCACTCAGACTCAAAGTTTAACAATCATAACAAAAGTGTATCTTCGGCTTGGTAGTCCAAATAAAATGTAAACTTTCATATAGTAAACCATTGCCATATCTTCTAATCTTATAGATTTGTTAGCTCGCAATGAAATAATAATAGATGGAAACATCACATCATATTCAGTGCTGAATTTCTCCCAACAACGATCGTTTAACAAGTACAATATGTGTGTTCTTTATACCTTAACATTTCGAAACAGGCCGTTAGCATTTCAATATTATATTCATATAGCCCTGGAGCTAGCAAACATTTGTAACACATCTCAAGTACAAAAGGTTGAGTGATTAAATATGTAGACAGCCTGAGGAACCCCTGAAATGCGATTCTTAAGGCCGCAAGGGGTGCCTTAAGAGAGGGGGGACACAACAAAAGATTGTACAGGGGTCAAATCTTTAAATTGATCCAATCATGTTGAAAACCACAAACCAAGTGTGCTACCCTAAGGATTCAGAAAAGGTATAGTTGTAATATGTACAGCCTTAAGTTTCAGCGTTATAGGCTAAAACCAGCAAACATCAATAAAAAAGGGTCAATTCAGTTGTACAGGGGTTCAAATTTTCAAGTTGCTCCGATTGGATAAAAAAATGGTGCAAATTATGGGTGGAGCTCATTAGGATTAAAATAAGGAATAGCTTTGGGGGTCTCAAGTGCTTGCTTAAGAAATAGGGGGGTACAAGATCAAGCCCCATTAAATGAAATGGACGTTGACCTAGTGTGCCCCCTACCATCGGAAACTAAGCATTTAAGACAGTTAAAACTATTCTTATTTAATCCGATGAAAACTCACCCCAATAATTTGCACATTTTTTATACAAATCTGGCAACTTTAAATTTGACCCCTGTACAACTGAAATGAACTTATTATGATTTTTGATTGTTTTAGCCGATAAAACTCTGAAATTTAGGCTCACATAGACAAAAAACGCTAAACTTTTCTGATCCTTAGGTTAAGAACACCGTAATGGTGTGGGTTTCAAATTGATTGGATCAATTTAAGATTTGACCCCTGTACAATCTTGGGCTGGGCCCCATTCTCCTCAAGGCACCAATGCAGCACTTAGAAGAATTTTGTTTCAAGGGTCCCTGTCAGGATGGCAACATATTTAATCACTCAAACCTTTTGTACTGCGATGTGTTACCCCGGTGTGTACAAATGTGTGCTAGCTCCAGGGTTAATATAAGTAAGTAAGGCCAAACATGGATAATCAGTGGTGGACCATTTGGAAATCTAAGATGGCAGCCATAGTGACTTTGATCTAACAAATTATGATAAATTAAGAGTGCTAAAAATCTAGTACAGGACTTTATTGACCAAATTGGTGACATTTGATCTCCAACCCTTCAAGAGGTACTTTCATATTGGGTAAAATTCGAATAATAGTTCTTTAGCGGCCATTGTAATCATATGCCCATCTTGAAATTCGAGATTTCTGCTATCAGTTACCTACGCAATGCCATCAAGCGTTTTCTGAACTCCTCAGCATTAGCAATGTTGGAATTGTCCCTAAAATTAGTGTTTTTTATCATTCTTCACTCAATAAGGCTTAGTATAGATTTCAGTGGCAGCCGATTTCTGAAATCTTAATATTGCAAGCCCATGTTTGATATTAACCTCAATCAATAGCTCTTACCTATTTTTGGGCCCCCATCATTTAAAATCTACTATAACCTTATTTGGACAACAAATAGTTTTTTGGGAATTAGAAAATGGGCATTTAAGCCTTTGAAAGTAATATTTATAATTGGGTAAAACTATAGAGGGAGGGGGCGCTGTAGGCCAATAGTGGGCGCTACTTTTTGGCACTATATCAGAATTGTTCGGGGCCTCATATGTATAAGCATACCAATTTTCATGCTTTTAGGAAAAAAAGTGCACAATAACTGCTATTTTTTGTTCGTAGGGACTGGTCTACAGTAGATTCCGATAATCTAATCATTTTGGCTGACTTTCCCCCTGAAAAACTGTCTACGAAATAGATGATAACTCCAGGGAGATGTTACGCCTTCAAGGTAATAATGATGATTCTTGCACCAATAGAGGTGGCGGATAATCATAGTACACGAGGATACTCTTGTTCCTCGGTGGTTAATGTAGGCAACTACAGTGTAATAATCTGATTCGATTTTCACCGATTTCCCAATCCGTCTCTTTGAATCGCCTTAAGTGCAACATAGCGTTCTGCAACTCTAGTACATGTAAGTTGAGCTTTCTTATAATATTCGACCAGACTCCTTAATTTGTGGGACCCCAATGCATGCTTTTCTAACCTGTCTTCGAAGAATTTGTCGTAAATATGACTTGGGTGTGGAAGTTCCTTTAAATGTACCTTCCACCATAAGGACCTTATAGTTGCTAAAAACCAATCGAAATACTCACAAACTTAGTATCAAAGTACTGGTGATATAGGTCCTGACAGTAGTCCTAGTAGAAACTCCTAAGGTGTAGGCTGGAAAAGTCCGACCACATCCTGCAGAATGTAAACGTCTACCCAAGCTTGCCATCAATCCAATCACAGACCCATAGATAGCTGGAGATGACTTCCTCTTTCATAATGAGCATGAGGCAATCTAAATTTTCTGGTCAATTCTCTCTTCAGTGGGAAAAGCTTTGAATTTTCCATCAGATCTAAGATTGCTCCCAGAAACTCCAGCTTCAGACTCGGGAAGCGGTTAAAAATCTTAATTTGTCATGGAACCCAGTTCCTTCAATCATTCACCATCTTAATAACCATGTTTAACTAACTCTCAATCAGGACTAGACTTGTTTGTGCTACAATCAAGCCAGTCGTCGAAATAGACGAATATATCTGGATACCCCTCCGTCTCAGATTTTATGCCGCTGTTTCTACTAATCTTGTAAAGGTACGGGGAGCAGTAGAAAGACACCAATGTCAGAACTCGAACTGGTAAGACTGATGTTCGAATTGGAAGCGAGCCATAGTTTTATGATGAAAAAACAGAACAAGGATGTAAGAATACTTAAGTCTAACGTTGTGCCGAACCCAGCCCCCTAAAACAACTCCTAGATAACAGCTTAATGAGTTTTTTCATTTTGAAAAGTCTCAACGAATAATCTTGTACAGGGAGTGTTAATTTGAAGATTGGTTAGAGATCTCCAGGGGGGGGGGGGGGGGTGTTTTTTCCTTCGGATCTAGAGAGTAGAAAATCCTTCCAAATCTTATAATTGGAAAATATTTTCCTTTTTCCTAAATAACTCTTCACTTCATTCTAGAATCAAGCCTTGTTGAATTCTCTTTTGGCATAGGAGTAGAACAAATCTTACTTTCATTCATCATCACAATCGTCCGGACGGAGTGGAAACTCTGATGGTAACCTTCTGAAAAGTCTGCAGAACCAGATCCTAGGAATCGACCGCTCCGCCGGGAAAGAAAGGATTTAGACGCCCCCACTGGGGGTCATAGGTAGGGTAGGAATCAGTAAACCTTCCTCATCATACGCCACATCCAGACGCCTTAAGTGGAGTAGAAGGAATAACTTCTATACTGTCCTGGAGCCTCTAAGTTTGAATTTGCTTCTAATAGTCGTAATCGACTTCCGAAAAGAAGCTCTGTTTCCTCCTCCTCTGTGGCAGGAATATAGTAAAAAGTGGAAGCCCCTCTGGTAGCCATAATCACAAAGGTTTAAGTCTGAAGGAACCTTCGACTCCAAGTGGTTAATATTCCTTGACAGCTTGATCTCGCTTGACACGATCCTCTTGCTTTGAGAAGCTAAGCTGATCACTGGACCTCCAAAGGAATCCCAATCTCATGGAGAATCAAGAGAACCTCTTTGGCTATAAGGTTCAAAGCATCAACGCATTTCTGTCTTCCGAGAGCAAACTTGAAAAGGCTTTGCAGTAACTTGATGAAGTCGTCATAGAAAAGAACATCTCTCAATAGCTTCTTAAGACAGCTCCACAAGAGGCTCAAAACAAACTGCTCATAAGATGACTATAGACAGTAAGGCTACACTCGATGTACTCAAACCATTCACGGGGCAATCTGTACAAAATGTCGAAGATTACCATCTTAGTTCATTCAATGAATTTACTCCATCTACTCCATATTATACGTAGAAGAACCATCTTCAACTCCAGATGATGGGCATGCGGGGCTCTGGCTTGAAGTTACCCCATAGGCTATTCCATATGATACTGAAGAACCATCTTCAACCCCAGCTGATGGGCATGGACTCGGCTAACGTAAAGTCTTCTCATCAGACTTCATCTATCCCAGCAAAGAGTGGGAACCAAAGGAACCTTGAAGAACTCGAAATTTCCTTACATGAATCGAAGACTCAGGAATCCATCTGAGAAGGGGAGTCTTTTGATAACTTTTCCAAATAGACTTCAGAACTCATCAATAGTCTGACTAGATCAGCACAGGAATAAGAGGTTTCACCAACTGTTTCATGTAAAGTTAAGCAGCTGAAGCAGAAAATGTAGACTAAGTATCTTGAAGAATAGTCGAATCACAGTTCAAACCTCGATGAACCCAAACAGCCGACGAGCCAGTAACAGGAACATTAGGAAATAAGTACTTTTTCAAGAAGAGCTGACATCGGAATAAGGCGCACCACCAAATCTGGGAATCTTTCACAGTTTGGTACCCTTTAAATTCAGAACTTTACCCCCCAAAGTTCAACCAGTGCGCTCGAAACTGGTAATACTTCGACTAGACAGTGCAATGAGTGAGTAGCATTAGCCAATAGTGGTTGAGTAGTCTCAAAATCTCAGCTGAACTGCAATAGGATGAGGAGCTGTCCCTGAGGGTAGGCTCATAGTTGTGATGAATCTTAAGAAAAGAGTCATGAGCAGAAAAAATAAACCACTTCCGGATAGGTGACTTCTAAAGATTCGTCATCCATAACACTTTAAGTTTCTGCTCACCAATCCTGGGAGGCAGACATACTTTCGCAGCTATAGTTTTCTAGACACTACATGAAAGAAACGAAAATATCCTCCATCTTACCGTAGGATTTCGAAAAACTCATAAACTCATGCAAACGTGAACTTTATAAAAAGATTCAACTAAAAAGAGGCGTTATTGGGCCAGAGGAAGTTTCCCGTCGGAAGTAGAAATGCCTTCTAATAAAATAATCGGATCTGGAATCTTTAGTATAAAGATGTTGAAAAAAAGTCATCACTATGTCTTGATCCATACTAAATTCCCTCTGACATAGAACTTTGATCCCCGACGTGAAGAAATATCCGAAGGAGCCTCTAAAACTGTCATAAATATGGCTAGGAGAACCTTGATGTCTTTTCTGCTACTCGAATTGAAATGAAACACTCTAGGCGGAGTGGAGAAAGAATTCTTAACGACAGAGCTATCTCTGTAGGCGAACACCAAATACTATCACAGGAATATCTCTCCGAAAACTTGCATACTAAACTACAACCTATGGAAGTCGAGCGGCGTATAGAGAAAGAACACGAATCTTCACCTTTATGGTACGAGATGACGTGAACGGAAGAGGAGGAACATTTCTGAAAGCACGACGATGGCTAGAAGCTGATAGACTGGTAGGAAAGACGGAGAATGAACGGTTAAATATGGTAAACAACGGACCCGATGGTTTTTGACTAGATGAAGAATAGAACCGGTGGTTCTACGGAGGGAGAGGTTTAGGTGAAGCGTTACATCCGTGGAGAAAAATGGTGACGGCCTCCGGAAGGTAGCGCGACGGAAGAAAGAACGGTTTGAAAGACACTTTCAAACAGAATAAACCACGGGGTAACCGCCCAGCGATCGGTTAGGCAGACGAACAGGCTGACTGTAAAACTACTGTAATCCTGAAAAGAGGCGGAGTCAGAGGTAGAGTATTCTCTTCTTGATAAACACCTCTGCATCGGACAGATTAACTTTCTCGGAGCCGGGGAGGAAAAGCTCTGACTGTGTTGATAAGAATATCAACTACACTATCGCCGTCAGAAGACTAAGTAACTTGTATAACTAACTCATGACCCGTCATTAGATTAACAGTAACCATCGGCGGTTCTTGCAGTAATAGAACCGAGTTAAACCACGGGACGTGAAGCCACGGGTCGTCAAGTAGTAGAACCGACTCTAGAATAATCATCACACTCATTAATAATTTCTATAACATCATCAAACAATGCTATCGAGCCACCACGGAAAAAACTCCGGTCTTACGGATACCACCGGGACCGTTGTCCAATTCTCTATCACATAATAGGTCTTAACAATGGCAGATGGGCTCTATTGACTGCTAACACGGTGACTAACTCAGACCTATAACATATGCTCACCACGGATGTCCGTGATAGCGGCTTTATCTCATACTCTACGGAGAATGTGACAGGCCCGACTGCTAACGTATAGAGAATCATCATAGGACAGAAGCGAAGTATCTAAAGTTGAATACATCGATTCGCAGCTGGATAACTCACGTGTAGATAGCGTGAAGGTGTCGGTTTACCGGTAACACCGGTACAATAAGGCATGGTTGATTCTTTAAACTGTCGAGAGGCGGATAGTCGGAACCTGACTCAACCGTGCATAATCTTCAAATTCCGTGAATGGAAGGAGCCAGTGGATTTATCTAGCCAGTCGAAAGTATTCACTCCACTCTGATTCACATCGATCATAGGCCCTTAATCTTCTTAAGAAGATAGTGTGGCTTGGCGAACTTGCTCTAGGAACTGGTTGATAGCCTCTGCAACCCACGGTAGTAGTATACGCTGGGACTATAATCAAAGGAGATTCTTGATTGGTTGGGATTGGTAGATAGAAATATTGGGTAGAGTCATCGTGGTCGCTGACCCGGAGGGAGAAGCCCTGAACGGAGATGGAACTGTGTAGCCTTAAAATACATCTTGTCGTTCTCTCCATATACACTTCTAATTCGTCCAATTCTGGATTCTGAATGATGACAAACTAGTGTTATATATCCAGGTCTTTTCTTGAACAATAAAAGCACTTCACACACAGTTCATGAGGGTCTTTTTGTCTTCGAAGGAACTCTAACACTCAACATTGCGGAAGAGTGGCACGGTAGAAGGACATCTTTCTGCAACATCAAAACTAAGACGAACATGCAGACGGGGATGTTAATAATAGTAATTAACCCGTGCCGAGGAAACCTGGATATCCAAATGTAGAATCGGATAAGGCCAAAGGGGAGACAAGGTGTACGAGACAAGACAGAAGCAACGGGCCCCCCCCCCCCAAATCTGAGATGAATTAGAGAATTCATCGGCACGAGCTGGAATAACTGAGAAAAAGCAGATGACATGGTTGCACCGCCAGGCTATAACAAGGGCGAAAGAAAAAAAATATAAATGACAAGGGAGCAGGGGAAGCAGACACGAACAGGGACCACACATTTCCCCAACATGCCCTGGCCTGGTCAAATTAGTGGGGACTTACAAAGGGGGGAGCTAAACATGGCCAAGGAATAAGCCCACTTAATACCCGCAAGACACGAGCGACGCGAAAAACGGCTGAGGCTAGCGGGGCAACCATGTGAGGGATAATACATACTACTTATATCAACATCTTCCCAATTCTGTTTCCGAATCTGCATCTTCAGAATTCGGAACTTCAGAATTCTGTTCCTCCAAATTCCAATTTGAAAAATATTCACCACACATCATCACAAACGTCATCCACCAAACTCCGATGAACAGTAGTTTGTACAAAACATCCTCCAGCTGCGATATATTAAATATATGTCTCCAATAAGTAGGCGATAATGGGGAAAAAAAGATGTATAAATATCCCAATAAAAATTCAAAATGGTGCCCCGAACTGAGACACAAAAAAGGAGCCAAGGATCATGGATGCAGTGGCGATAGAGTGATGGGCGTACCGATGCTAGCGTGGGACCGCTACTAGCCATGGGTGCGCACCGAAATTTTAATGTGGCATACAGGGGTTGATGGTTTTTTGAGCAACAAAAAATGCAACTAGTGGATCATTTCGTAATGTATATAATGGATGAAATAGAATAGACGTACCTGTAAGGGACTCTGGATTATGCTATTCTAGTCCATGACTTTAGCAGGACTAGTAGGGGCTTGGGATTTAAAACTGAACTGAAACATCAGGAAAAATAGCAACTTTTGTGAAATGAATTTTCAATCCATGGAACAGTTATTTAGATTTTAATTGGGTTACAAAGCAAGGAGTGCTGCATATCACAAGGATGTTGTTCTTTTACACCTTTTTCCAGCTTTATATTATTAGTAAAATAAAAACTATAAGACTAGAACTGAGAGCATCGAACTAAATAAAGACAAAACCCACACAGTCTCAAACATGGCACTCTTGTATCTAGGCATGAGAAAACCTACCACTTCAACCCAGGGATATGCCACCTGGACACCAACAAAATGAGCGCCAATGTACCTCGTCCCTACTTCAGGTTTCAAGTGGCCATATTGTATATTAATTTTTGGGAAGAAGGGGGGAGTGTATGCATGATTCTAGCTGAACCAATGAGGAAACGAAACTCAAACCTGTGACACAAGGATAAGTAAATTTGATGCACTGAGGAATGGGCGGTTGCAATTTAATTGTCAATACCAACGATATGTTGGTTGCACACAGAGTGCGCCTGGTGCGCCATTCTTTTTTTACTTGAATTTTGTCCAGTTTTCACATCTTTGAATCCAGCTAAATTTATAACAGGTTGAAGAGGAGAGCAAAGACAGTGGTTGCGGAGGCTATGAAGGAGGGAGGCTGAGAAGTGAACCGGGGCGAGCTGAGAGAGAAACCAAACAAGGTGTTTAACACCATTATCGCCAAGATGGGTCAGATCTGAACCAGAGAGGAACAAAGTAGATTTGTGATGTCTTCTCTTTGGGTTTTGGGATTCTGGGGTTGGACACAAAACCATAATCCAAGGTATTGTGTTGCAATAAGACTACTATAATCCTTTGAAAAACCACTGCAACTACGTAAGGCTTATTTATGGTTGATGCCAGGATTGATTGCGGCTTGCTAAATATTGTTTAGCTGCAGTTTACAAGGTAACAGTCTTGTGCCAACATTCAACCTGTTTCCGGTACCGCAACCCTAATGTCCCCATAGGTCTACATTTGGGTTGCGGGCAATATGGGGTCCCGGCGAAGAAGCTTACGTACATTTACAGAAAGAAGCAATTATGCATGCAGACGTTTGGTCACACATATGCCCATTGAGGCCGTACTAAAGGGATTAATGTTAACTAAGGCACTTTGGGGTCTCTAATATCAATGAGATACTCACGTTTGAAGGAAAACAAAACTCTGCAAATTTCATCGGCCTTTTGATCAGGATTTTAGCAGCAGCGGCCAGGTGTTTACATCTCCGAGTGGTATCTATAAAAGACGCGCCATGGCCATGACCTGTGGAGAGGTAGTCATATGGTGTATTGGCTGTGACAGGCCGCCGATCCCTTGTTAAATTTTCACGTTCGTTCAACATGCTCTTTTTGGAGCTTATTAGGTGAATTGCGAATCATTGCAGACTACACAGCAGGGACATCATATTTGGAAACGGTCACCACATCAACTCGCTGTGCTAAGAGTAGACAATGACATCACAGGTTTCACAGTCTAGCTCAGACGTGTTAAATCCATTCTGTACCACGAGGACGCAGTGAATGAATTTTATCAGTAAAAGATTTTATTAATCGAGTCTTACTTTAAGACTTAAAAGAATTTAGAATAATGGGTACTCTAACTTGTTCAAATTTCTGTTTTGAAAAAAAAAATGTTTCCAATGCGCGGCGACTGGGTAGCGCCACTTCACTGTGCCAACAGGTGCCTGGCTGGATTTCTGTAACAACAATACGATGTGCATATGCGCAAACATTCACTGCAAATTTTGGACAGCAAAATCACGGATGGTAAACGAAAGAAGCAGCGACCACATTGATCAAGTGAGGACTGCAAGCCGGTATGTCGGTACCTTGGGTCAGTATGTTTCATGCCTTTTCGGCATGCATTGTTACCCTAACAACTGGGACCAGTTACTATTCATTAGAATTGCTACTTTGGCTTTACTACTGTCGCTGGAGACGTTAGGAAACTGTAAGTACGTTCTAAAAAGGCTAGGAATTTTGAAGAGAACATTGGTTGGTCCCATGTATCCCGTTCAGAGAAAAATCGGCCTTCGTAAAGGGTACTGAGTCGACAATACATTCAAACCCGGGATTATGATAACGTTAAACCTAGATGCAAAAAAACAGACAAAATTGGAATATCCTAGATCCTGTGGCTGACTGACAGGGCTGTAATAAGGTGTGTTTAAGATAGTGAAGGCAATAGGTTTTGTTAGGTGCAACGATTCTTGATCCATGACACACATTTTAAAATCGGACCGCACTATACATTACACTTGCTTGTTTTTTAATCAACCAACAAACAATGAGAAATGTTACATTATGGGAAAAGCAAAGTAACGGAGTTTAGTTAAGGAAGGTGTATAAAAGACACATTCATGTAACTAACCTAATATTAGTACACTTAATGATGCTTGGACATCCTTAGGAAATAATTGAGGGCATTAGATTCACTCCTTCCCTGTGGCTCTGTCTGAGGACAATGAAGACCAACGGACATCTGCCCGTCGTGCTGAACTTCCTCAAGACACTATGGAAGGATTGGGGATCCCTGTAGAAGATATTGGGTAAATTCCGGTAGGCAAGAGAAGAATGTTATGGTGATATTGATTTCGATATAATTAGTAGACTAAATACAATAAGCATTCACATGAATAAAATCAGATTAAACGAGAGCATAATGGTGCAGTGATCTATAGGGCAAACAGTGGCGTACGAGGCAGTCGATCCAAAGAGGGGGCAAAAATTCGCAAGTCGTCCCGCCAGATTGGGCAAAATTTGTAAGATCTCAATGATTGCTCTAAGTAAGTCTGAACATGATGGAATGTGCAATAGCGCACAAAATTGTCCGAATTTACTGAATTTACCCAAATTTAGGGCCTAAATTGATTAAAATTCCCCGACGAAGATAAGGGAAAATGGCAATCAGGTCATATTTATATTTATTAATCATTTGGCAGTTAACATAAAGTACACATAAAAAAGGGGACCGGCAGGCAGAGGCTGCCAGGGCACAACAAAAGTGAGAACCAATGACATCTGAAAGATGTTGCATATCCCCAACTCGCCTACTGGTCAAAATACAAGTGACCAAAATGAAAAGAAATTTTAAAAATAGAAAAATTAGTTATTAAAAGACATAAAAAACATATCATAAAACACCAGCAAAGAGTAGTCACATGACACAACGCCACCCACCAGCAAAGCCCACATAAGCTCCATCACCCACAAAAAGAACACATCACCACAAAAACCACATACACACACCTGATACATTCCTACCATCCACCTGCCTTTACACCTTATAGAACACACCACACACAATGGGGCATACATAAATCCACATGAAAAAGCAATACTGTACTAAAAGTACTAAAGGAATTATTTGTACGACCTTTCGTCCCACTTTTTCGCTCCTATCGTCCTGCTTTTTCGAACTGCAGAGGGGAAACTTCCCCCCTGCCTCACGGTCAGTAGGCTACTGAGGGCAAACATACTGCTGCAATTTAGGATAGTTTCATCAATTTCACCATTTTTTTTTTCAACACGATCCCTAGGCTAAAGTGACGTCTACCTTACTACATGTAAACGTTTTGTAGTCTATCATCAACTGATTCTTTGATGCCACCTTTCTGTGGATACAGCATTTTTAAGCATTTTTGGAATATGGACCCAAATGACCTTGACC
The DNA here is from genome assembly GCA_023653785.1 of Ophioderma brevispina. Classification (NCBI taxonomy): domain Eukaryota; kingdom Metazoa; phylum Echinodermata; class Ophiuroidea; order Amphilepidida; family Ophiodermatidae; genus Ophioderma; species Ophioderma brevispina. The sequence goes on along the minus strand of JAMKCH010002175.1, from coordinate 20,451 downwards.
TAGTGAACAGCATACAACCTATTTATTCTGAGCAACTTCTGGGAAAACCTATTCAGTTTTCTCAGGCAAAAAAAAACACTTTAAAATATTTTTAAAACAATTGCTTGCAAAGTGAAATCACCCATAGATGACATCATATCGGAGAAAACCTCTACTCATATACTCCTCAAAAATTCAGCAATCACGCAACATCAGCAGAGTTTTATATCATATCTTAAATGAACCCCACATGACCTATATACTTTTTAAAAGACCTCATATTTGTGAACAACCCTATAAGCCACTCCATTCAAATAACATTCTGAGTACTTGAATCAAAGCCTATAGAGAGTGTAAATGTGAACAAGCCCTCTAAGCCAACTCTTCAAACCATTCCTGTAGTAACTTGGAATAAAAGCCTAGTAGAGGTGTAATTGTGAACAAAACCCCCCCTATAAGCCACCTCTTCAAAGGATATTCTGAGTAACTTGAATAAAAGCCTATTAGATAGTGTAATGTGAACAACCCTATAATCCCTCTTCAAAGAACATCTGAGGTACCTTGATAAAAGCCTATAGAAAGAGATGTAATGTGACACCCTATAATCCACTCTTGCAAAGAACACTCTGATTAAACTTGATAAAACCTAGTAAAGAGTGTAATGTGAACAACCCTACAAGCCACGCTCAACGAACATTCTGAGTTAACTTGAATAAAAGCCTAGGAGAGAGTGTGTAAGTGTGAACACCCTATAAGCCCCTCTTCAAAGAACACTCTGAGTAACTGAATAAAAGTCCTAGTATATAGTTTATTGAACAACCCTATAAGCCCCTCTTCAAAGAACCACTCTGAGTCACGTGAATAAGAGCCTATTAGAGAGTGTAATGTGAACACCCTATAAGCCACTCTTCAAAGAACCTTCTGAGTAACTTGAATAAAAGCCTACCGTAGAGAGTGTCATGGGAAAAACCCTATACGCCACTCTTCAAAGAACACTCTGAGTAACGTGAATAAAAAGCCTAGTAGAGATTGGTATGTGACAACCCTAATAAGCACTCATTCAAAGAACCTTTCTGATAACGTTGAATAAAAGCCTAGTAGAGATGTAATTGAACAACCCTATGAAGCCCCCCTTCAAAGAACATTTGAGTAACTTGAATAAAAGCCTCGTAAAGAGTGTAATGTGAACAAGCCTATAAGCCACTCTTCAAAAACATTCGATAACTTGAATAAAGCCGAATTAGAGATGGTATGTAACCACCCTATAAGCCACTCTTCAAAGAATATTCTTAGGTATGATAAAAGCCTAGTAGAGTGTAATTTGGAACAACCGCTATAAGCACTCATCAAAGAACACTCTGAGTAACTTGAATAAACGCCTAGTAGAGAAAAAAGGTGTAATGCTGACAACCCTGATGAAGGCCCACTCTTCAAAGAACACTCTTAGTAACTGGAATACAAGCCTAGTAGAGGTGTAATTGGAACAACCCCTATACTCCACTCTTCAAAGAACAATTTTCTGAGTAACTTGAATAAAAGCTGATGTAGAGAGTTGGTATGTGAACAACCCATAAGCCACTCTTCAAAGAACCTTCTGAGTAACTTGAATAACAGCGAAACATAGAGAGTGTAATGTGAACACCCTATCGCCACTCTCAAGGAAACACTCTGAGTGACTGAATATAAGCCTCGTAGAGTAGTGTAATGTTACCACCCTATCACGCCGACCTCTTCAAGAAATATTCTGATACTTGAATAAAAGGCCTAGTATATAGTGTAATGTGAACAACCCTATAAGCCCCTCTTCAAAGAACACTCTGAGTAACTTGAATAAAAGCCTAGAAGAGAGTGTAATGTGAACAACCCTATAAGCCACGCTTCACAGAATATTTCTGAGTAACTTGAATAAAAGCCAGTAGAGAGTGGTAAAGTTTAACAAGCCTATAAGCCACTCTTCAAAGAATATTCTGAGTAACTTTGAAATCAGTCTAGTGAGAGTGTAATTGGAACAACCCTATAAGCCACGCTTCAAAGAACACTCTGAGTCAACTTGAATGAAGTCTGGCCTAATAAGAGAGTGTAATGTGACAACCCTAATAAGCCACATCTTCAAAGAATTTCTGAGTACTTGAATAAAAGCCGAGAGAGAGTGTAATGTGAACAACCCTATAAGCCACTCTTCAAAGAATATTCTGAGTAACTTGAATACAAGCCTAGTAGAGAGGGTAATGTGAACAACCCTATAAGCCACGCTTCAAAGAATATTCTGAGTTAACGTGAATAAAAAAGCCGTAGTAGAGAGTGTAAGGTGAACAACACCTATAAAGCCACACTCTTCAAAGATATTCTGGAGTACTTGAATAAAAGCCTAGTGAATAGGTGTAATTACACCCTCTAAGCCACTCTTCAAAGAATATTCTGAGTAACTTGAATAAGCCTAGTAGAGCAGTGTCCTTTGACAAACCTATAAGCCACTCTTCAAAGAACCTTCTGCTTAACTTGAATAAAAGCCAAGTAGAGAGTGGTAATGTGAACAACCCTATAAGCCACTCCTTCAAGATATTCTGAGTACGTGAAATAAAAGCCTAGTAGAGAGTGTAATGTGAACAACCCTAAAGCCACTCTGCAAAGAACACTCTGAGTAGTAACTTGAATAAAAGCCTAGGAGAGAGTGAATGTGAACCAACCCTACAAGGCCACGAATTCAAAGAACATCTGAGTAACTTGAATAAAAGCCTAGGAGAGAGTGTAATGTGAACAACCCTATAAGCCACTCTTCAAAGAACCACCGAGTAACTTGAATAAAAGGCCTAGTAGATATGTGTTCATGTGAACAACCCTATAAGCCACTTTCAAAGAACACTCTGAGTAACTTGAATAAAAGCCTAGTAGAGAGTGTAATGTCAACAACCCTATAAGCCACTCTTCAAAGAACATTCTGAGTAATTGATAAAAAAGCCTAGTAGAGAGGTTGAATTAATGTGAACAACCTATTAGCCACTCTTCAAAGAAACACTCGGAGTAACTTGAATAACAGCCTAGTAGAGAGGTAATGTGAACAACCCTCTAAAGCCACTCTCAAAGAACATTCTGAGTAACTTGAATTAAAAGCCTAGTAGAGAGGGTAATGTGAACAACCCTATAAGACACTCTTCAAAGAACCACTCTGAGTAACTTGAATAAAAGCTCTAGTAGAGAGTGTAATGTGAACAACCCTATAAGCCACTCTTACAAAGAACATTCGGAGTAACTTGAATAAAAGCCGAGTAGAGAGTGTAATGTGTAACAACCCTATAATGCCACCTCGTCAAAGAATATTTCTGGTAGTTACTGAATAAAAAGCTAGTAAAGAGTGTAATGTGAACAACCCTATAAGCCACGCTTCAAAGAACACTCTGGTAAACTTGAATAAAAGCCTAGTTAGAGAGTGTAATGTGAACAACCCTATAAGCCACTCTTCAAAGAACCTTCTGAGTAACTTGAATAAAAGCCTTAGTAGAGGTGTAAGTGAAAACCCTATAAGCCACTCTTCAAAAAGGACATTATGAGTAACTTGAATAATAAGCCTAGTAGAGAGTGTAATGTTGAACAACCCTATAAGCCAATCTTCAAAAGAACATCTGAGTAACTGAATAAAAGCCTCGTAGAGAGTTAATGGAACAAAACCCTATAAGCAACTTTCAAAAGAAACACTCTGAGTAAATTGAATAAAAGCCTAGTAGGAGAGTGTAATGTAACAAACCCTATAAGCCACTCTCAAAGCATATTTCGAGTAGTAACTGAATCAAAAGCATAGTAGCGGAGTGTAATTGTGAACAACCCAATAAGCCACTCTTCAAAGAACCTTCTGAGTAACTTGAATAACAGCCGAGGAGAGAGTGTAATGTGAACAAGCCTATAAGCCACTCTTCAAAGAATATTATGAGTAACTTGAATAAAAGCCTAGGAGAGAGTGTAATGTGGAACACCCCTATAAGCCACTCTTCAAAGAATATTCTGAGTAACTTGATAAAAGACCTAGTAGAGAGGGTAATGTGAACAACCCTATAAGCCAATCTTCAAAGAACCACTCTGAGTAACTTGAATAAAGCAGTAGTAAAGAGTGTAATGTGAACAACACTATAAGCCACTCTTCAAAGAATATTCTGAGTAACTTGATATTATTAAAAAGCCTAGTAGAGAGTTGTAATTGTGAACAACCCTATAAGCCACTCTTCAAAGAATATTCTGAGTAACTTGATAAAAGCCTAGTAGAGAGGTAATGGGAAACAACCCTATAAGCCACTCTTCAATAATATTTCTGAGTAACTTGAATAAAAGCCTAGTAGAGAGTGTAATGGAAAAACCTATAAGGCCACTCTTCAAAGAATTTCTGAGTAACTTGAATAAAAGCCTCGTAGAGAGTTGTAATGTGAACAAACCCTATAAGCAACCTCTTCAAAAGGAAATTCTGAGTAACTTAATAAAGCCTAGTAGAAGGTGGTAATGTGAACAACCCTTAAGCCACTTTCAAAGAACACTCTGAGTAACTTGAATAAAAGCCAAGTAGAGGTGTAATGTGAACAACACTATAAGCCACTCTTCAAAGAATTAGTCTGAGAACTTGAATAAAAGCCTAGTAGAGAGTGTAATGTGAACAACCATATAAGCCACTCTTCAAAGAACCACTTGAGTAACGTGAATAAAAGCCTGTAGAGGTGTAACGTGAAAACCTATAAGCCAACTTCATAAGAACATTCTGAGTAACTTGAATTAAACCAGCCTAGTAGGAGAGTGTAATGTAAACAACCCTATAAGCCACTCTTCAAAGAACATTCTGAGTAACTTGAAATTTATAAAGCCTAGTAGCGAGGTAATGTGAACAACACTATAAGCCACTCTTCAAAGAACACTCTGAGTAACTTGAATAAAAGGCCTAGTAGAGAGTGTCCAATGGAAAACAACCCTATAAGCCACTACTTTCAAAGAACATTCGAGTAACTGGAATAAAAAGCATAGTAGAGAGTGTAATGTGTAATCAACCCTATAAGCCACTCTTAAAAGAACATTTCGGAGGTAACTTGCATAAAAAGGCCGTGAGTGTAATTGAAAACAACACTAAAGCCACTTTCAACAAAAGAACACAGAGTAATTGAATAAAAGCCAGTAGAGAGGTAAGTGAAACCCATAAGCCACTCTCAAAGAAACACTCTGGAGTAACTTGTAATAAATAGCCTAGTGAGGAGTGTAATGTGAACAACCCTATAAGCCATCTTCAAAGAACCTTCTGAGTAACTTGAATAAAGCCTCGTAAAGAGTGTAATGTGAACAAGCCTATAAGCCACTCTTCAAAGAACCACTCTGAGCTAAACTTGAATAAAAGCCTAGTAGAGTAATGTGAACAACCCTATAAGCCCTTCTTCACAGAAACCTTATGAGTAACTGAATAAAAAGCTAGTAGAGAGTGTAATGGTGAACAACCCTATAAGCCACTCTTCAAAGAATAGTCTGAGTAACTTGAACTAAAAGCTAGTAGAGATGTATGTGAACAACCTATAAGCCACTCTTCAAAGAACATCTGAGTAACTTGAATAAAAGCCTAGTAGAGAGTGTAATGTTGACAAACAATCCCTATAAGCCACTCTTCAAAGAACCTTCTGAGTAACTTGAATAAAGCCTCTTAGAGAGTGTAATGTGAACAAGCCTATAAGCCACTCTTCAAAGAACCTTCTGAGTAACTTGAATAAAAGCCTAGGAGAGAGGGTTAATGTGAACAACACTATAAGCCACTCTTCAAAGAACATTTGAGTACACTTGAATACAAGGCCTAGTCAGAGAGTGTAAGCAAGTGCCAGTGGTGAGTGTATGCAAGTGCCCAGGCTCTTGTATCAAGTAGGGGAACACGATAGTCATTAATCGAACCAGCACGTAAATCTTTTAACCCCTTTACTGGGACCCATGATGAGGCAATTTCCTCCTGGGGACCTTGCACACCAATGATTTTAGTGGTAAAAATTAGCCTGTTGTGGCATGCAGCCAGCACAATTTTGTGGGCAGACCAGATGATATCGGGTTACAGATTCATTGAAAAACAGCCTAGAGGCAAGACATTAAGACACTAGCAGTGATTTGCTAAATCAGCAAATTGAAAAAATCATCAAAATCAGATTTGTGTATGTATGTAACACGTACAGGTACCATAACATACCTTGCAAATGATAAGACCAGAAGCAACCTAATAAGGACAGAATCGGAGATTTTAGTCATTACTGTCCGTTTTGACACTTACTACAACACGTAATTGAATGGAGAATCGTATCTTGGAACACTGCCGTTTTCTTCCTTTTCTGTCAATCTACGCTGGAAAAGGTAACTTAAGGATTTCTACAGGAATTATACTTCACTTGAAGCTATTCCTGCAAATTTCAATATTTCAATCATGACTCGTGTCTTATGTCTAGAACTCAAAAGGTCAGGTTCTGCCCCGAATCGCCCATGTCCCTAGCTTTAGCAATGGTTCAGCTTCACTGCACTAAAACAATGAACCCGCTGAAGCAAATCTGGGCTACTTCAAGCCCAGGTTCCCAGGTATAGAGCTGATAACGACCACAATAAAAATCACAACATATTTCTTTTTCACAGTTAGATCTGATATATCTTTCTGATACTACATATATTTTCCACTTACCTCTACAAGAACCAATTTCCTTAAAGACGTGTCTTCACCAAAGAGCTGTAATGTCTGGTACTTGTTTGACCTCGTCAAGAAATCTTGGAAGACGGTCAGCTGGGATTGAGATATATGACCCCCAACTGGAATGAAGTCTGAGCAAAAACATCAAGAATGAGTGAAATTTCACCGACATCTAATGCGTTTCATTAAGTGATACAAAAAAATCACAAAAAAGTTCACAGTGACTGTATGATTTGCACTATGCCAGTCCGATACTACATTTGCAGTACTGCTGTACCTCTTTTTGATTCACTTGAGGATGTTGCTAAAATTGAATAAATAATAATAACCCAATTTTTATATAGCACTTGATCCCCGTAAACAGGCTCAAAGCGCGGTTGCCAATTATTATTACAATGCCTTCAAGAAATCGTCACAATCACTTTGCTTCATCTCGGTGGCAGCTCAAAGACATGCCTTAAAAGCGCACAAGTCTATCAGCACTTAGATTGTAATATTCCCCATAACAGCTACCCAGATCTCGCTTGGGTAGACGAGGCAATTGAGATTAAGTATCTTGCCCAGGGACACAAACATCTTGACCACAGTGGGGCTTGAACTCCAGTTTTAATGGTCTAATGATCACTGCACTTTTCTACTGGACCACACATGCTAGGCTGCCATCATTTAATACAGGGATAGACTAAAAGAAAAGGCTTGTTTGCCAGCACCCCCTTTTATATGATGAACTTGCTGGTGGATGGGGGGGGCATCACACTCATGCACTTGATTGCCCACATGCAAAATGACTTTTGTTTACTGGAAAACTGAAGCATAGATTTCTCTCCCAGGATATAGGGCTATAAATAGGGACATCGGTCCCAAATTGGTCCTCCAATTATGTAATCAATGCCCCTAAGGACATTTGACCTCATCTGTGACTTCCACATAAGGACCTCTTGTCTTAATGTATACGCATATTGAACTTGATCCATCACGCACTAAACTAGACATTTTAACCAAAAGTGCATACTGGTACCATGCACAAAATATGACCCTAAGTGACCCCTGAATGACCTTTAAAACTCTTCCATCTGTGACCCTAATAAGGGACCCCTGTCCTCAATGTAGAAGCATAAAAAAGTATAAATTTGATCCATCACTGCACTAAAATTTACACAACATTTTACCAAAAGGTATACCAAAGGTTTGATGCACACACACAGACACACGGGACACACACACAAATTATGCTGCCATAAAGTCTTCCGATTTCATCAGATAACCTAAAAACGGGAAAGGCCGAAACAGGAAGGGAGTTAGGGTCATCCCTACATGTATTTGAAAATCATCTTCTAGGGTCAATTATTACAGGGATGTAAGTGGGCATATCATTAATTTCTTGAAAATTGATCCCGCCCTTGCCCCAGTGGCCAAACAATTGCACACGACACTAAACTTTTATGAGGGAATCATCCAAATAAAAGGCTACAGGAGTTAAAAGGTGTACATCCCCTACCAAAAATGTTTTAATATGCTGAAATAGCATCACCCAAGTATATATTTGTACATATCTGTATTTTTTTTTATTATGGCAAAATTTCCAGATATCCGTTAATCTCACATCTCTGTTATTAGAATTGGTTTAGTCAGGGGGGTAGGACATGCCAACCTAACAGCAACAGAACAACATCAACTTCCGGCGTAACCCGATGCTAGTCTTAAGCCAGAAGTACCGTAGGAGACGGCGCTCCGCACATCGAACTCACACAACAGAAACTGACTAAAGGCTAGGCCTCTGGTCACGAATATTTAAATCTAATGACCGTTATTGAATTGCACTGTTTTGCAGTGAGGTTAATCCACTAACCTCGACAGATTTTGACGTCAATATTTTTTTCTTAAATTACCATGATATTACTAAGATCTTTTGAACGAAGGTTTAAGAGCTGATTGTAATATCACTGAGACAGCCATAGTAATGCACGTAGCAATTCCCCCAAATTACCGTTTGGAACCCCAATGCCCAAATCCGGCCGATGCATTCCATAGCCCCACCCCCACCCCAGCCCCTGTCCCCAGGTTTTAGCTTACCTTTCCATTACAATTAGCACCCTCATCGTGTTGACTATACACCGATGTGATAGGATTCTGCCATTCCTGGATCTCTATCTTCATTTCTTTGGCTAATGTATATACAGTAGCGGTCTTTCCTGCACCTGCTGGGCCCGTCAGTAGCAAACCCGGGTTGCCTGGCTCTACAGCAACAGACAATTTGTGATCAAGCCTCAGGTCACCTAGGAGCTGATCAGAGGCAAGGATCATATACTTTTTATTTTACTTAAAAGGGGTCAAACAAATTGTATTAAGAGTAAAATGGCATGAATATGTTTCATTTTCTTCTAAAAGTTTCAGATAGCAATGCTTTCTTTGACTTCAAAACTATCGTTAACTCTTTCAGTACCCTGGTCATTTACTACACTTTCTTCTACCCAACTGCAGTAATATGAGAAAAATGAATGATTTATACACTTAAAATGGCCTCAAATTTGAATTTGGTAAGAGTTAAATATGAAAAGTTTTAATTACAATCGCATTCAAAATAGGTGGACACTTACAGACAAAATTTCTTAACTTATGGTCAATTATCTAAGACATTTCCTGGGAAATTTAATTTTATTTCAATCGTTTCTGTATTTTTTAAAGTCGCTTGAGATATTCAGAAAAAATGAAAATTCATTTATTTTTAGCCAATTTAGGGACTCAAAACCAGATAAAATATGGCAAAATCGTACTAGTTGGCAAGCATGGTTTTACAAAGATTCTTCAGTACTAAATACATGTACGTGCAAACAGCATTTGATATAGCCTCTTCCCAATTAAGGTCAAAGCGCTTACAAAGAAAGGAAATTCCATTAGACCTGATGCATAAAATATGATAGACATGACTAGCCATCTTAGTCCCCTTGCTCACTGGAAAATTAGTGCCCTTTGAAAGTATGAATATTGAGGGTTGCTTTCTATTTTTTTTTGTACTCCAGATAATGTTTACTTTTCTGTGAGGTTAACAGAATTTCACCATCTTAGTTCCATTGTAACTAACCTTCCGTAACAGAGTTTCATTACTCAGTTGCTTCACAAGCAAAGCTTGCATATACATTTTTTTCAAACATTAGCTCTTCCTTGCCATGGTGTGTTAAACTCCCATGAAATCTCATAAAAATACAAGTAAAATTGCAAGTTGCCTGGCGTGGACATTGTTGATAGTGAAGTCACCAGGGTACTTTTCCAAATGCAAATTCAACCAAAAATCCTTTGCCCTAAGTGTGATTGACCTGAAATGTCTTAGACTCATCTCAAGTCCCCCACCCAAAGATGATATTAATCACCAAGTTTGTGGATGCAGTACTATTTTTTCTTTACCCCTGACTCCAAGCTCCTACGGGGAAAGCGTCCAACCAGCAGTAAGCCCCTAGCTCTTCAGATCATTAGATATCCGATCAGCAGTAAAATTAGCATGTGTGCGCCTTACTGCCAGTGTGATGGTGTTAGTTTAGATCAGGGGGAACAGTGCTGGGGGGGCAGTGCAGGGGGGGGCAGGTGCCCCCCTTACGACTTTGGCCGGGAAAAAAATTGCAAAAATCATGCTAAATCAGCCGTTTTTAGCCCTCTGACCGGGAAAAATTGGCCTTTTGACCCCCCTGAGAGGAAAATTTCCCCAAGACTGGGAAATTGCCCCCTCAGAGCGGGCAGGCCCGTTACGCCACTGGTTTAGATTTTAAGAAAATCACTGATACGTGACTTCAGAGATGTAACAGGAATAATCCATTTCCTGAAATCCACATTTACAACGGACAGAAGGCCAATTTTGCATAGCATCCGTGAAGCTCCGGGGATGTATTTTCTTACATGATTTTAGGGTACAAGATCCCTTCTCTAAATAAATTGGTACTTGAAACTTGGGTTTTTGATGCAGTTTGACTTATCAATAAACATTGATATAAGAAAATTGAAAAAAAAAAAAATATTTTTTTTTTTACATTTCCAGATTTTTAGTTATGGCTAAAAATCCGGAAATCCAAAATTTCCGGAAAAGTTACACCTCTGTGACTTAAAGTCTTGTTTAATGTCTTCCCTAGTTAGGAAATACCTGTCTGGATGGTATTCTTCTTGGTATATGGTCCTTGAGCCACTCTTCCACCTCGGCTATCTTCTTCTTGTGTACAGCAAGCAGCCTAATAAATATCACAACAAAAAATATTCGAAAATTAGGGCCCACATTAGTGGTTCTCAAGTTTGGTGTTTGGTAGGGACATTGCCCACAGCAGCCAGCAAAGTCTGCCCAAAGTCCCGCGGTGCATGGATTACAGCAAATCAGGTCACGCACGGCTGCCATTTCAAAACACAGACATTTACTTCGCATTCCAAGAAAAATCACGATGACCGTGTAGGAATTTTTTTGTCAGATGGTCCTTTTATGACCACCCGGAAACGTTTTTCAACAGAAATAACTTCTAACCGGTCACATATTTTTTGTTTTAAAACCTCTAATTAAACCGAAATATCAAATTTCCCAGATGCCTACTAAAGTCTTTGGTGAGACTCTATTGGAACAATGGAACTCATAAAACAATAGCTCCGCGGGATGTTGTTGGCTGCTGGGGACAGGCCTCTGAGAGTCGGGAAGTAGGACCCATATGAGTTCCTATCTATACCAATTTTTTGCCAAAGGGACCAAAGCTATGCCAGACATGCAGGATTTTGGGTCAAATTAACTACAAATTTGCCTTTTTCTTTCAAACGTGTGCCTTTTATTAAATTTGGAAAATTTTGCTTCAGTTGAGCAAAGTTTGGATTCAGTTTGAGGAAATTGGAAAATTGTCCAAAACAACTTTTAGAAAATTTGTAAGAAAGTGACCACATTACTTTACCAAAATTTGCATAAAAAAAGGGGGTCATTATACATCAGAAGGCCAGGAAAATGAGACCCCATAGTTGTGGTACACATGGTCATATGTTAAGTACCAAATGTGAGTACCCCACTTTACTGCATAACTATTGAGATTTTGCTATCGAAGTTCAATATGTTCTCATCACCCCAGTGAAATGTTTCCTTTCGAAGTTATGCACAGACCCGTCTGAAAAGGTGATATACTGCATTTATTACCACACTCTCTCGTACGAGCCAATTTAGAACACATTTTGCCTTCTACATTTTGGTGAATGCTTCCGTGTGAGAAGAAACATTAAAGTAAAATTGACTTGTGATCAGGTCACCCATGCACCTTTAGCCTACATTATAACAAAGTTAACTTAAAAAGGGGATGGACCTGATTTAAGAATGTGAAGTTTTCATCTAGATAGAATACCTTCACCCCAAAACTCCATCTGTAAAGTTTAGCGGCGATATTTAATATGTTTTGATGTGAGACTAAACGTGTTTTGGGCCCCTCCCCCAAACCCCAAGCCCCTTCCCCAACAACCCGCAAAACCCCAACATGCCGCAACACCCCACACCCTCGCCAAAAACCCGCAAACCCCAACCACCCGCAAAACCCCACCCCCTCCCCAACACCCCGCATCCCCACCCTCTCCCCACCACCCCGCATTCAAAAAAAACCCCACCCTTCCCCAACACCACACAACTCCCAAAATTATACAACACCCCAACCCTCGCAACACCACACCCCCTCCTTAACACCATCAACACCCCAACCCCCACAAACCCCACCCCCACCCCAATATACGTACTGCCGTCCCCTTCCCCAACACACATAAACTCCATGCCCTCCCCAACACCCCGCAAGGACCTCCACCTCCCCAACACTCGGGCAACACCCTCAACCCACCAATAGGCCAGTCAAAAGAATGAATGCTGCCTAACCCAACACTAATTGCAACAGAATCAATTCCCACAGAATTGTATTGAGAATACCTTAAAAACAACATATCAAAAGTCTACTAAAATCAAAGGTAGTGGATATATATTTTTAAGGGGGTAAAGGTTAGACAGGGGTACAAAAATATGAAAAGTATCAAAACGCGTCAAAAGTATGCCAACGTGTTCGTTACATTTCCAAGATTAAAAAAAAGGTATAAGTTTGCCATACTGCAGGTTGTAGTTTCAATAGTTATGAATCAAAGTAGGTTCAAGGTCACAATGGGGGAAAATTTTCAGATATATGACGTTCGTTATTAAAAAATGGGGTCCAAATTGTTCGTCTAATAGTATAGAACCTCGAAAATATAATGGTTGCACCATCTAAATATTCGTTGCATAATTGGAACGCAAATTGTGACGGGGGCTACAGGGTCTATGGGAGGTCACTAGTCATAGCTGTCTGTAATCTTTATAGAAAGTTCAAACAAGAATCTATTTACATTTACTTATCTAATGGGACAACTAACAAATTACAACCAGTCCGATCAAAAATCGATCATTCTATGAATTTTATCCCCGGATGAACCCTGTACAAGAGAGATATCAGTAGCTTCCCACAATGCATTGCCTCCAATGCGAAGTTTTTGTACAGGTAGTCATGTGAATCTGTTAGGAGAGGAAAAGAAAAAAATTCTTAAAATGCAAGTGGTGATCAGTATTGTCATTTTAGCCATGTTTCATCTCTACGATTCAACATCAGTACTGTACAAAAAACCTCCATGGGAAGCAAGCATTGTGTGGGAAGCTACTGAAATCTTCTGCTTACCTTGAACTGTTATGAGCCTATTGTACTAAAATATAACGCATAGATAGGCAACTATACCTTTTTAAAACCTTTTTTGGTACATCATTAAAATCAATATCGAACAATTCTAATTTTACCCCTGACAACGTTGCCCCTATTTCTACATGCTCCACTAGGTTATTTTTGGTAGACTTTTTATATAGTATTTGTGGACTATTTCAGAGTATATTAACACCAAAATTTGGTCTGTTGCAATTTGTGTGGGGTAAATAGTACAATATGGATAACAAACACCCCGACATTCCCACCCTCCCCGACATTTCCGCAACAGCACCCTCCCCAACACCATGCAACACCCCACCCCCTCCCCAACACCCTGCAACCCCCACCCCTCCATAACACCTCACAAACGCCCACCCCCTTCCAAACACCCAAAGCCTCAAAACCCTCCCCAACACCCCTCCTTAACACCCCACAACATCCCTCCCCAACCCCACCCCATTCCCCATGGATAGGTAGTCACAGTAGCGAAGGAAATTTTGCCTATCCGACATACCGTTCAGAGATACAGCAATTCCACATATTTAAGAGCTCATTTGCATACCTAAGCCGTCTATATCACAGTACTTTCGAATTGCAAAAAAGATGTGCCCCCATGATCGGCTTTCATACAGCGCAGGAATTTTGAGTATCCGATGTAGTTTAAATAAATATAGCAATTACGTGATTTTTGACCATATTAATTAGTTCATTTGCATACTCAATTTGCCCGAATAGCACCCGCAAAATCTAAATCAGTCGGAACTCTTCACGCCCGCTCCTTCTACCACGTTACAGCATTATACGCCTTACGAACTCCAGGAAACTTATACACAGGCCTTGCAGGAAACATTTCATAAATTGTATGCAAGGAGACTGAAAAGTCACGGTTTCTACACACATCCGTCCAGTGTTGCTGTACGGTGCAGAGTATGGACGTGGAGCAAGGATAAGTAGGAAAGTATTCTGGGCAAAGCAAACAGAGATGAGGATAGTAAGGCAGGTAAACAGGAGTCACAATAAGGGACAGAAGCGGAGTGAGGATATCAGGAAGGAGTAGGAGTGAATGATATTCAACGAGAAGGTGAGGAGATCCGATTTTCTTTTTTTTTTTTCCTTTTGGATGAGATGGTACGGTCAGTAATGAGGATGGCGGCTATGAAGGCCCGGCTAAGAAAGTTATGAACACTAAGATTGATGGAAAGAGTCTAGCGAAAGACCCAGAAGCGATGGAAGGACAATGTAAAGCAGGACATGGACCACTTTTTTTTTTTCCAGGTGAAAGAAGCGATGCAGGAGACAGAAAATCTATGGAGAAGAAGACAAGGCCGCCGACCCTGTGGGCATCAGCACCCTGCAGAGCAGCGGGAAACCAGGTTTAATGAGAGAGATAGAGAGATACTTAATTAGCTAGCATTTTACCGCCCAAAATCTTCCGGTCAAACTCATCAAAACCCTCTTCTTCTTTCCACCCAGGTAATCGTTGTCGCCCCTTACTGAACTCAGAATAAATCGTAATATAATTGGGTAACATTTTTATCACGGACGAATGGACGGACTAAGGACGGACAGATGACGCTGCTCAGTTCATAGGTGCCCCCGTTCCGACGTCCGTTCGCGGGACAAAAATAGTAGGGTTCTTCTGGTACCAAATGCCACTTCCGTAAAATCTGGGTCCTGGGGATGAGGCTAATTAGAGCGATAGGACCATGGACCTTTAAGCCTAATCTGTCTGACAAACATTTTGTACTGTGTTACAGTTAACAGTAGAAGAAATGTGACCTGTTTCCCACAAACCCAGACAAGATTCCGCCCGAAGCACTTTAGGAAAACGAATCAATAAACTTGTGTACCATCATAAAAACAAAAAATTTCAAGCATATATTGATTGTTGTGATGGACAAAAGGAAGTGCAATTTCATATGATACAATCATTAAAGCTGTTTTATATCAGCATTTCAAATCTCAACATCAAATTTTCCGACTTTATCTGGGTTTCGTGGGAGCAGGTCACAAATTTTAGAATGTGATAAATTTTTAAAATGGTCAGTTTGGTTATTCAAAGACACATAAGCATAAAAAATTGTTTTGTATTGGTGTAACCCGACTTACCCTAAAAAACCTCCGACTCAAAAAGTTTTTATGCAATTAGCACAAAATACCCACAAATATTCTGATTCTGGCCGATCGACCCATTCATTTTCCATCCACAATTAAAAAAGATTTTTTTAACCAACACAAAGACGAAAAATACAAAACAAGACAACAGAAGACTACAACAAGTAAAATAAAAATCTTTTCTATTTCATTGAAAAAGCTTAAATTATAGCATCTTGTTATTCTTTTAGAGTAAAACATTGAAAAAGATCTTGACAATGTTTTTTTTTTTTTAAATGTAAATCTGACTGACCGACCACTGATATTTTTCTCTGTTACTCCAAACAAACTATTTTTTTATGCCTAAGTTCAAATAGAAACGCAGCGAAACTCGGAAGTTACGAGATGCGTAAAAATATGTCCCCCGCCGAAATGTCGCAATCCATAACTTGCGATAAATGCAACTACAAACACCCCCACCCCTCCCCAACCACCCCGCAAAACCCCACCCCCCTCCAAAACCCCACCCCCCCCTCCCAACCCCCGCAAAACCCCACCCCTCCCAACATCCCGCAACACCGCACCCCATCCCCAACAGCCCACAACATCCCAACACTCACACCCTCCCCCCACACTCTTCACCACCATCACCACCCCCTCCTTACACCCTAACCCCGCAAAACACCCCACCCCACCCACCACCCCGTACATCTCCCCTTCCCAACACCCCCACACATCTACTTCTCTTCTCCCCGCCCACCACCCCACAACACCCTACTCCCCTCCACCAATACCCCGCAAGCCCTAACCCCTCACCCCTCCCCAACACCCCCAACACCCCCCCCCCCCCCCTCCCAACATGCAACGCCCCACCCCCTCCCCAACCCTCAACACAACTCCCCTCTCCAACACCCCGCAACAACCCTACCCCCTCCCCAACACCCGCAAACAAACACCTACCACCCCCTCCCCAACAGCCCGGCAACACCACACCCCCAAAACCGCACCCCCCCCCCTTCCCCCACAGCCCGCAACACACCCCACACCCTCACAAACACCCTCACACAACACCCCGCAACACCCCACCCTACCCCCCTATGTCATGTAGCCTCATGTAGCGAAAGAATGTTGCCTATCCGGACGTACATTTTCAGAGATACAGCAACTATGCATCTTTAAATCCTCATATTGCATCCTAAGCACATAATAGCACATCTTTCCAATTGCAAACCCGATGTGAACCATGATAGGCTTTCATGCAGCACAGGAATTTTGATTATCCATGTACCGTTTTCACAATATAGCAATTACAAAAACAAAACACAAATACAACAAACAACAAACAACTACAAACAACAACAACAACAAACAACCGACTTTTTGCATATTAATTAGCTCATTTGCATCCTCAATTTGCCCCCGAATAGCCCAAAATCTAATCAGTTGAGAACTCTTCAGCCCGCTTCCTTCCACCCAAGTACATCATTATACAAACCTACAGACTCCAAAACTTGTACACACAGACCTTGTATGAACATTTTTCAGAAAATGCAAATTAGATACTTAATACATATTTTTACGTCCAAATCTATTCAGGGTGAGAACTCATCAACCCGCCTCTTTCCACCCACCAAGTTTGCCTCCATTGTCGCCCTTAACGGAACTCCAGATATATGTTACACATGGTTTAACATTTTTATCACAGACGTACGAACGGAACGCTGCTCTTTCATAGTCCCCGTTCCGAACGTTCAGCGGGGACAATAATCTCTTTATTACCTGGCATTGTGGGGTATGCTTCTCTGCCCAAGGGACGTTTTCATTTTTGTGTTTCCTTTCTGTCTAGGCGTATGGGTTTGGTCCGCTCTGGTGCTCGTCCCTGCGGGGTGGTCTCTTACTGCAGTGGCTCCTGGATTCGTCCGTAAAGTTGACAGTGAGGATCTTGTTCCCACCCACGATTTTGAAGATGAGACTATATACATACAAACAATGCAAAATTCCATCACACTGTGCACCATGTTTCAGTTCGATTTTCCAAATTACGTGCAGATTTCCAAGAAAGGTTAGGTTTACCAGGCATGCAAATAAATACCAAGGCCAACATTTTAACAACTATGCTAACCTGGCTATATGAAGTTTAACACTACATGAAGTGTAACTACATGAGTTAACGAACAAGGTGGGATTGTTGGTGTTTTACGATAACAAAATCCACAATTCATTTCATGCAGTGTTTTTCAAAACGTGTGAATTTGGTAACCCAATAAGTGACTTTGAAAGGCCTCACTGTGACACCCAACACAATTTGATATCAAATTGGGTTTTCCATTTTCTGTTGGGATTTCCAAATTGGGCACAAATTGACGCGGGGTGGGTGGGGGTGAACAAACAGTAACAGGTGAATTCAAAATCGAATCAACTCCGGATAACCAGGGTCGAGTCTTAAGGGTAAAAGGGCACTTCACACATATCGACGAGGTTATCTGGTCATGACTATTTAAATGTAAATGACTGTTAATGGGAATTACACTTAGTCGGAGAGATATGGTCCATGTTTATGCCTGAACCGTAAGTTGAGTCTATATACAATTTTTTGCTGACGTGATAGATAAGAGTGGGTAGAATTAGAATATGCGGGTGCCATCTTGGCACCCTTGTGCATTTGAGAAATCCCAGTTTGGCGTCGCCATAATGATAATTTTCTCTTCAACCCTATATTATCAACTATGGAGTTAAATGTGCAGAGCGAGATTTCACATTCAGGTGCCCCTAAGAAATCGAATGTACTGATTTGTGCCCCACTGTACAGCTTTCCATCATATATCCCCATCTAAAATGAAATAGGAGCTGAGAAATGTTGTCTTTGGTTAACAAAATTGTGAAATTTTTAATTTCGTATATAGGAGCAAATACGAATTCAGCTATGTTCTATATTGAAATAATAAGCGAATTAAAATCACTCACTTTTTTCTATCTTTTAAAATATTTCTGTAGCCAAATACCAGGTAAGAAATCTATTGAGTGTCCAATCGATATGAACTTACTATTATTAACAATATTTGGGTGTCTCAAAATCTCGTGTTGCACCTATTATTCAATATATCTAGACCCATAACAATTGGCCTGGGCACTTTGTACAGTGAGTCATACTTGATACTTCAATTCAAAATGAGCCAACGCTAATAATTTTAAAATATCCTAAATAGCAAATACCTGTGATAAAAATAGCATGAAGTGCTGATCTTTGTTAGAACACAATAAACTGTGTTTCTGATACTTTTTAAGTTGTACATGCATCAATCAATATGTCAGCCAAAAACATGAATATATTCCAAAATATCTTGACACATATCAAATATTACCTGCAAGTATAAATTATTGTTAAATGAAAGAATTAGAAATGTCCCTATGATCATAAAACCAAGGTGGATACCAATAAGCCCGAAAATAAAAATGGTCAATTATAAATTGAGGCAATATATGTTAAATAATGTAATTCCTATGGTATTTTGACAACTCTTGCGCCCCATATTAGTTTTATTTCGATTTAGGCGCAGTAAACAAATTGAAATATATTTTTGTATTTTGGTTAGGATCCAAGGTACATTTCTAATTGTCATAGACACGTTGATCTCGATTTGAAGGCTGTAAAACTTACAAGTTTGTGTCAAGTATTTTGAAGATGTTCACGTTTTTTTGGGCTGTCCATATTATTTGCGTCATGTTAACACTTTAAAAGTATCAGAATACATTTATTGTGTCTAACAACATAACCTAAGTCCTTCATGTCTCTTTTTTATCGGGCTCAGGTAAAATTTGCCTGTTACATGGCATATTTGAAAATTATTGGATTTGGCTTCCATTTTGAATTTGAAGTATAGTTAATGTTACAAATGTTATACACTTGTTAATTGGATCCTATCTAGTAACTCCATAGTTTGATGATATAGGGTTGAATAGATAAAATCATTTATGGCGACGCCATCTTGGCTTTCGCAAAACTCCCCAGAGGCCCAGGGTGGCACCGCAGATTCTTATTCACACACCCTAATCTATCATTTTCAGCAAAAAAATACTCAACTGTACTGTCACATGAACGTTCTACTGACTAATTGTTTCAGCAGGGTTAATCCACTACCCCAGCAGAAGTCAATTTTTTTCCTAATAATTATCAATTGATATTACTAAGATTTATTTAACAAAGATTTAAGAGGTGATTTTGTAATGTCATTGGACTGAGCGCCGTAGAAAATGCATGTACATTTCCAAATTACCCATTTGGTCGTAAGGTAACATTACCATCTGCCTGATGGACATTGGTCATTTTAAATTTGCGACATGCGTGCAGCTTTGGTGTGATTCATGGCATATTCGCTAGGAATTCTGGGAAACTGGTAAGCACCACTCAAAAAATGTTAATTTCCAGGGAAGGAGATTCTGATTTAATACAATTTCCCACGAAGTCGGGGTTAAGTCGGTTTCCCACAGCCACTTGCAGGTTTAAAGGAATAAGCAGCAACAATGTGAGAGAATAAAAAAATCTGGAATCTGGGATCATAATATTTGCTGATTGGTTGAGCTGTAATTCATGATTTTTTATTGCTAATGCAGTACATCTGCACACTTCAATTGACTCTTGCAGTTTATGAATAAAGAGTCCTATGAATTTATTATATACATTCACTCGGATATAATTTCCCTGATAATTGCTAATATTACATGTATATATTCGGAATTTAATATTAATTTAATGTAATTTCCAAAACCCGAAGAGTTATAAACAGTGAAATACACGTGCCTGGATTCATAAATGTATAACTAGCTTGTTTTATGATGTGCTACACGGTTGATATGTGATGAAACAACAGGATTGAGACAAACGATACAGATCAATCTTTGTTAGACATACAATTGATTTTCTTGAGATGACAATGCATACGAGAAAATGTTTATTAATTTTAATTAATGAAACCATGTCTTAATCAGCTAATTAGTTTT
>JAMKCH010002174.1:0-89898 GCA_023653785.1 Ophioderma brevispina | reverse complement strand
GCATTTAGATGGGTTGATCTTCATTCCCAATTGGCGCGGCTTTTTCCCAGTACTTCTGTGGATAGCTGTAAACTTTCAAAGACCATTTCCCGCAGGTTGTGGCATCGGCATAACGAATGTTGTTGATTTTCATCTCTCACAATTGGATTCCGGAGCCTAGGATTTTGAAACTATCTCATTACAAATTCTAAGAAGAGATTGAAGAGGCATGGAGATAGAAGGCATCCATGTCTCACACAACTAAGACTTCGAACCAGTCAGTGAGTTTTCCATTCACCACTACTGAGCATATGGTTTGCTCATACATCTTTAAATTAGGTCTTATACCAGCTTGTTGTCTACTCCAATTGATCTTAAGCATTTCCCCACGAATGCCTTCTCCAAATGGTATCAAAATGCTGCTTTAAATTACCAAAGTTCCAGTGTATAGGAATGCGTCTTTCTTTGGCCTTCTCTAGCACTTGCCGAACAATAAGTACAGCATCAGTAGTACCTCTTTAGCTTATAACTCCACATTGTTCCTCTCCAAAGTAGTAATCTCTGTGTCATGGATCCGGTTCAGGATCATTCTACCGAATACTTTCCCTGGGATGGACAGTAAAGTTTAATTGCTCTATGTGGCGGGATCGAGTTATTCACCTTTCTTGTATACTGGGTTATCAGTCCCTTGATCCAGTCTTCTGGAATTTCCTTCTACCAGGCAATGTTGATTATTTTCAACAGTAACTGTCTCATAGCTGGGCCACCTGCTTCAGGGTTCCAGCAGAGATTTTATCCCATCCACCTGCTTTTGTTATTTTCAGTTTATAATGGCCTCTTCACTTCTTGTATTGAGAAAGGCAGCTGTTGAGTTAGGAATGAAGGTTCTGGGGATGCGAGTGAAGTACGTTCATTCTCTGGGGAATTCAGGTTGAGATGTCTGCTGCAGTGTTCGTCCAGCACTTCATTACTTTATCGGAGCAGTTTGAGGGAGCATGTTTGTCTTGGCAGCTGCTGGCAGTTGAGCTTTTTCATCGCTAGTTACGGAACACCCTTGAAGATTTCCCATGGCTGTTGTTCTGCATGTGCATCTTCATTCTTAACTTCCTTTCGAAGGCAGCTTCTTCTTCCCAGATCTTTACTGGAATTTGCCTCCTTGGTTTAGTTTGCGAGTAGTTGGATTATTAGTGCAGTTAGGGTGTAATCATTTGGATCCTTACTGTCCTTCTTTGATGACATGCCTTCTTACTCTTCAGGGAGCCCCGTTAATTTGCCGGGACCTTTTCACACCCACTGTTTCCTCTGTTATTTATTGGTTGTTTCCTTGAAAGTGGTCCTAGCCATTCAACATCAGTGTCTTCTAATTGGAGGAGGGGTCCAAAGGCACCACCTATATTTGCACAGAATTCGCTGCAATTGTGGGGTCGCTGAATCGGACTGACGTCATACTTCTGGGGTACCGTTGTAATTACGTTTGGTTTTTGTAGGTATAAATTTCACCTTAGCCAGTACCAGGTTGTGGTCTGAACCGACATCGGCTGAGCAGTAGATCTGAGTTTCTGAAGGTTTTCATTTGTCCAGGTTGGGTAATGAGAAGTCCAATCATGGTTGCCTATCTATGCCACCATGGAGATGTCCATGTTTGCCTTTCTACCTCCTTGTAGTGGAAGTAAGTAGTTGCATACAACCAGTTTGGGGAGTGTACAGAATTCCCAGCGCTTTTTATGAAGCATAAATAATCTGCGGAAAAATATCCTGTCGAATATGCTCCTGGAGCATTGTACATTCCAATAATGCTGTCCTGTGCAGTGGAGACTGTTTTGTCAGTTTTCAATTTGGCTTAGAAGATTTCTCCAGATTATGGTATGTTCCAGGACCCCTAATGGTCCCTACCTTATGCTCCTAGAACATAATTCGGTCAAATTCTCAGAAGCGGCAAACAGTGTTGTTCAATGAACTGCTCAGCTGTCACAAGCTGCCGAATCATACATATGAAAGTCAGTCATGAAGGTATGATATTAGAAAGGTGAACTAAATAGTTATTAAAATGGCTGGGCATGCAAGTATAAACACCACCGTCCTCCAATTGCAATTTGAGAAAGCGCATGGACTGTAGAAGCTGAAGCACACTAAGGCAAGAGTATCTGCAATCTGATCCTGTGGTTTATTCGGCAAGGCTTCAGAATTCGTAGGAGTGTGCCCTATGGCACTCTTTCCGAATTAAAAGGGATTGCATGTTGGGAGGAGGTGGCGTTCCCTCATGATTTTGGCAATATCGTGTTTGCCTGCCGGTACGTCACGGTTGACCAGCAGACCTGTGTGCTTTATTCCGTTATTGCTTTAACGAGCTTTAATTATCTATTCGTCAGTGGTTATGTGGGCAAGACGTCACGGGTGCCAATAAGACATTCCCGTGAATTTGGTCCTAGCATGCTCAGTAGCCTAAAGTCGGTAAGATTCACTATATGTAAAATAGATATTAGCTTAAAAAATTCAAATCTAATCACTATTTATCCCAAGACCCCCTATTCTTTTGAACACAAAGAACATTTCTTCTGAGAAGTCACGGCCTCTACTTTTCATGACTTTTTAGAAGATTTGTAAATTTGAAGTTTCAACTCTATCACAATTCAAAAGTCTCAACTCACATACTACTGTAATTAACTCTGCTGTCTGTTATGAGTCATGATACGGCCAGAATGCAAAAAGAGTCATTCAGGTGACCCAAAAAATCCCCCCACCCCCCCCCCCCCCCCCCTATCATACAGGGACAACCAAGGAGGATCGTTGTAACGCAGTGCCACCTGGATGATGCGATTTGTACGGTATATGCATACAATAGCAATCAAGGTTCAGATAAACAAACCATTGCATCAATATGGAGTGTGGACCTCTAGACATGGTTTTGCATACGTTACAGTTAACATACATGTGGATAGAGGAAACATAATTGACAATTTTAAAATTGCTTTTCGTCTTTCAGTATTATTGCTATTCCATCTTTTGGTATCAACACTGTCACTTCCTTAAACTCAACACATTTCCAGGCAGAGAGCAAATCCCAATACATTGACTTATGGCTACAACCAGGGGAAAGGGGGGGGGGGTAAGTGGACCTAATGCATCATGTGCAAACATATCAACATAACATGGGTATAGACTTGTGGCATATTAATTTTTTTCCAGAAAAAAAATCTATTGGAAATTTTCAACCACAATCCTAACCACAACATAATCACAACTGCTTTTTTTAAACTCAATAATTCAATTCAATTCTTTACTTCAATCTGGTAGCAGAAAATGGACAAAATTAAGTCCATTTTTAAAAAAAATCCATGTTCATACTGAATTGTCGTAGTTACCACTGCACCTGCTCCTGATAATTGTCATGCATGCAAGACCATAAAATTGGATATTCATGAAACTTTATTTTAAAAAGTATTTTTTTATTTGTAAATATCGGTACACAAGAACACAAGATTAAATTTCAAGTGTAAATCTCTTTGACTGACACTGTATAACGTCCTCATCTAACCAAAGGTCATCCCAAGTTAATATAGACTATGGGCCAAAAACCGAAACCCTTCCTCCCTTAGGGATTTTCATTCATCAAGTTTTTCAGTTAGCTTGAGTCCCAAGCTATCAGAATCTGCTTGTTTGCCTTTAAATTGGTGGTGGGCGTTGGTCCAATTACTTCACTACCGGCGGAATCCTTCACATCAAAATATTAAGGTTAATTCTCAATTCCTTAGTGTTGAAAACAGTATAACTATTCTACTGATTACAAATGCCTTTCATTATCATATGCATATTTTTGGAAATAACCCCATTAGAATAATTTTGCCATTTGGTACTTTTTTCATGCGTGTTACATACAGAATAGGCCAATCATTTACGATCTATATGTTTTCTCTCGTCATGGTTCGTAGGTCCGGGAAGCGACTCCCAGATCGGCCTTTTTTGCTAAACATGCATAATTACAATATACCCTTCGCACCGACTCATTCGGCTTACCTCTAACACTCACGGCACGGCGCGTCACGGCACGGCACGGAGCGTCAAGGAACGTTACGGAACGGAACTTTTTTCCATTGGGTCTGTCTGGTCAAGGCGGCTCATTTTTTTTCTTTAAAAAAAATTGGCATTTATGCATTTGGTATGGTCCATTTAACGAAACACAAAGATTTAGCAGCAAATTTATTCAAGTTCACCGTGGCCGTGTGTTGTAGATGGGTAATCCATTGAAACCAACATGAAAGTGAATAAGACCCCCCCGTTCTCACATTGACATGGTATACGTATATGCAGGGCCGTAGCCAGCGGGGGTGCGACGCACCCCCCCCCCCCAAATGAAAAAGGTCCGCTTTATGATGTTGAAGGTCCGCTTTTTCATGTTGAAGGTCCGTTTTTGCAAGTTAAAGTTTGCGGCTTGCGTAAATTTTGTTGTTTTAAAGGGTTGTGGTGCATGGTATATGAATGACTAAGTAGCTGTTAATCCATTACCATTACGCATAGGTGATGTTATTTTACTGTTTTTTCAACGCTGGGATGATGCCATCTCACCTAACAGCCCCCCTCCCCCGTCTTCAGAATTTGGAGACGACGGGGAAAAATTTTGGATCAACCTGCGAGCGCAGCGAGCCTAAAAAAAGGCTTGTTGGTACGCAAAAGGTCCGCTTCTGGCAAATCCGCCACCCCCACATAAATTCCTGGCTACGGGCCTGCGTATATGTGCCTGAGTTGTATCTTTCATGTTTCAACAGGACCTTCATTTCATTGGCATTTATAACCCTCAGGCTTAACCCTTTCACCACCAAGTTTGTTTTTGTGTCTGTATACTAAATTGGAGTTGAAAGAGAGAAAAAAAATGGGAGTTGCCCATAAGAAAACCCATTTTTTGTAATTAGGAAAGCAACAAAAAAAATGGCGTTGGCTTGTTTAGATAATGCTATGTATGCTCTATTCAACGGATTCTTCAAACAAATGATATCCCAAGCGAATGGAATTATGGTTGTAATCGTTTCTAATCCATAAAAGAGTGGTGATGCAAAGGATGTAAATACTATAGGGGGTGATTCACTCTCCGTGTTGTGTATTTCTACATATTTAATAAATTATGCTAATGACAATCTCGAATTTTCTCTTGATATTTAATGCCTCTGGTCGGGAAAGTCCAGGGCGGGCTTATACCGAATTCCAGGTGCGAGGAACCACATTTAATACCTATAAAGATTGGTGGCCAAGAAAATCTATTAGACTTGCTGAAGGGAAACCAACATACATGAATGGCCTTTCCCCTGGATTTCCGAAAGGCTTTCGATACCGTTTGGAGAGACGGTCTTCTTCTTTTGTTTGGAAATATTGGTATCCGAGGTAGCTGTGTGGAAAATTAATTGATCATTTATATAGGAATGATTTCCGGCAAAGTAAATTTGGTAATATTGTCACAGAGAGTTTTTTGACGGTGGATGAAGGTGTCAAGCAGGGCTGTGTGTTATCGCCAGTTTTTATTTTGCATATATATCAATGAGCTTGCAAGATTACTTAATAATCATAATTTAGGCGTTAGAGTATGTGATGTTCGGATTGGTAGTTTATTTTGGGGGCGAAATGTCGTTGCTCTCTGGCGAATGATGATGAGCTCCAAAAAATGTTCGATCTTTGCGGCCAATTTTGCCATCGCATGGAATTTAATCTTTAATCATCCAAAGTCAAATCAATGTTCTTATTGTCGGTAAGCGTTCTGAATGTGAACAGATTTAATGCAATTTAGGTCACATTTCCATTATTGAAGTGATATTACAAATATCCTTGGTGTCACTATCACTAGAAATTTTCGGATCATCAATGATTAAGGTGAGGTCATCAGGAAAGGTAATCGTCTTATCGGGTTTAATGAAATCAGTTTATTGCGGGGCAAGACGATTTTAATCGTGTTTACTACGGTACCTATTATGGAAGAACTTAGCATTGTCATCAATTAACTATGCTGCATCTGTTTGGGGTCGTGTACACAGACATGAGAAGAACTTGAATGTCTTTGTTGACCCAAATTTTTCACTCGTCGTCTCCCAATCTTAAGACGGGGAGGGGGGCTTGTAGTGAGCTGGCACATCCCAGCGTTGAAAACACAGTATAATAACCATCACCTAGGCGTAATGTAATGGATTAACAGCTACTTAGGTCATTCATATCCCATGCACACCACGAACCCTTTAAAACAACAAAATTTTATACGCAAGCCTCAAACTTTAATACTTGCAAAACGAACCTTCAACATGAAAAAGCGGACCTTCACCATCATAAAGGACCTTTTTTCATTTGGGGGGGGGGTGCGTCGCACCCCGCTGGCTACCCCCTGCATATACGTATAACATGTCAATGTGAGAACGGGGGGGGGGGGGGTCTTATCACTTTCATGTTGGTTTCATTCAATTGGGATACCCCTCTACAAACCCACGTCCACGGTGAACTTGATAAATTTTGCTGCTAAATTTTGTTGTTTTCGTTAATGGCCATACCAATGCAACTTTTTTTAAAAGAAAAAAAATGAGCCGCCTTGACCAGACAGAGACCCAATGGAAAAATTCCTTTCCGTACGTTCCGTGACGCAACTCCGTGCCGTGCCCCGTGAACGCACCGTGCCGTGAGTGTTAGATGTAAGCCTATGAGTCGGTGCGAAGGGTATATTGTAATTATGCATGTTTACAAAAAGGCCGATCTGGAGTCGCTTTCCCGGCCTACGAACCATGACGAAGAAAACATATATATCGTAAATATTGCCTATTCTGTATGTACCACGCAAAAAAAGTACCAAATGGCAAATTATTCTAATTTTTTTTTTTTTTTTTTAAATATTGCATATGAAATGAAAGTCTTTTGATATCAGTAGAAATCATTTACATGTTTTCAACACTATGAATTGAAATTACCTTAATTTTTGATGTGAAGATTCCGCCGGTAGTGAAGTAATTGGACCAACGCCCACCACCAATTTAAAGGCCAACAAGCAGATTCTGATAGCTCCTTGGGACTCAAGCTAACTGAAAAACTTATAGAAAATCCTAAGGGAGGTCAGGGTTTCGGTTTTTGTGGCCCATATCCTATGAACTTGGGATGACCTTTGTTAGATTAGACGTTATAACAGTGTCAGTCAAAGAAATTTACACATTTTTTTTAATTAATTTAATTCTTGTGTGCTTGGGTACCGATATTTACAAATAAAAAAAAATACTTTTTAAAATAACGTTCATGAATATATCCAATTTTATGGTCTTGCATGCGCAATTATCAGGAGCATGCAGAGGTAACTACGACAATTCAGTTGAACATGGATTTCTTTTAAAAATGGACTTCTTTTGTCCATTTCAAATACCAGGCACATCTTAAGAGCGCCCAGAAACACGCCAAAGTCCTGTCTGTTAGGTGATCTTGGCGGCAACCATTGCTTATCACAAAATACCTTCCGTGTTTAAATTCTTCAGAAGCTCCGTATATGCCATTGCAACCGCTGGCCGAAGTTGACTATAACACCACAACCCATGAGGTACACACGCTGCGGCCTAACAATGAAATTTTCGGTGGTTGTCGCATCTGCATAATGTTTTCAGTGACTGTGGCATGGCCGATTGTTTTTAAAAATTGTGGGGGACACACCAATTGGGGGGGTCCGGCGTAATGTCCCGCCCCCCATAGATACAGGTATTATCAATTATCATCGTGAATGATATAATGGTGCCTTGGCTAAGTCCACTAATGGACTATGTTTTAGTCAAGACTAGGCCCAACTTAGAGGATTACTTGCTTTGTGGCTTAGATTTTGATGGTGCATCCCTGAATTTAAGCTAAGATCTAATACTCTGTCTTTTTGAAGGCCGTATTAGCTCATGGAACCCCCGATGTAGACAGCACTTGCCCCTTATTTAAATAATGGTTGATGAGGATTGTTCGCCAAACCTTTTCTTTGTTTACTTGTAGTGTGTAATTAGAGTGGCTGAATCTTGTAATCTTGTACATAAGGCTTTCTTTTAAAATTGGGATTGTATTTGGTAGTTCTTTGCCGCGGGTGATTTAAATGACAATGTCTACGTTAGGTGTTTCTGTGATCTTCTCCAAGATTTTCACCCTATAATCAAGTTGGCTGTTTCGTCTATCTTTGATAATTTTGTAAACCATAACCTTAAACGGGCATGGACATAACGCAACCTTTTGAAACAATAGGGCAATATTCCGCGACGCTGCTGTTGGAATTAATTGATAGTTAATATATTTGTTTCCAGTAAGTTTAATGTGCGTGTACAAACGTTTAATTTGTGCGCGTGATGTGAGAGAGAGAGTGTATTTGTATTACATGATACATGACATGCGACAGCTGCGGCAGGTGCGTATGTGTGTTGTTTGTGTGTGTGGTGTGCATCAGGGTGGGTGATTTTTGTGTTCGTATGTTGCGAATTGGTATAATTAATAATGTACGTCGTGTAGCATTGTTTAAATATCTAAGTTTTTTCAATAATGTAATTAGTCTTATTTTGTACTATATTGAACGCACCTTTTGTAACTGTGTGCCCACTGTTGTAAAAGTGTTGTGCATAAATTGTTGATATTGATTGATTGCAAAGTCCCATAAAACTATATATTTTCTGAAAGCTGACAGATGTCGTCACACAATTTGTGTAATTTTTAGTCTTGTCCAATGCATCGGAAAAAAGACCGTTATGGCCGCTGATTCGTTAATGTGTGTCTGTCCTGTGTGTCGGTGTGTGTATGTGTCAACATCTAGAGACACCTTTCAGTTTGACACTTTTTGAAATCGTGCAGCAATTGTCATGATGTGAGTCCTCGCCTACGTGTGAGGACGTTTGACCTCTTACGCATCACTCGGTGGGAGTTCACATTTCCGGCAAGGATGGCCTTGCCTGTTGCCATTTCTTTCCGCCATTTTTATCTTACGTATAACAAACGTACTTACGCTTAGTGAGGGGGTGTAAACAATCCTAATTGAAGCCCCCCACTTGTATGAAAAAATGGCGAATTTTAAAAAGCGCATGGGAAAAAAAATTTCGGCCATTGTAGTGGGGTGGCCCTATCGTACTCGGGGAGAGGAATTGTAACAAACCTTACGGTTTTTTACTTAGAAAAATGGCGAACGGCCCCTAAACTAACCATGATCCATGTGTGCATGATGTGTATGAATGTTTTTTATAGTCAAGTTCCTATCCGAAATTTTGACTCTCAAAAGAAAAAAAGAAAACACAATATTAAGAATTTTTTGAAAAAAAAAATAACCCATCTTCGTGACTTTTCCGTGACGCTATCTCCGTAACGTTCCGTACGCTTGCTCCGTGGCCTGCGTGTTTAGGTAAGCCACTCTTCTGTACATGATCCACATATAGATAGAATAAAACATGATATAATGTAATTATGTCGCAAAATGTATTATTTCATTTGATTGAGTAAAGTAATGCACATTGTATCAATCTGAGATTTTTGTGTTTTGGTGATTGTCTATGTGTATACGCATTGGCAAAAATAAAAATACAAACGAGAGAATATCTCGTTTATTTCGCTTTCATTCAACAGTCATACCCTGCCGTGTACAATTAACGGGTTACCTTAGAAGCACGTTTGTAGACGTTTTTCATTTTACGTTGAAGAGTATTAAGCGACCCTAAGTTTCTCCAGTGCGTATGCGTCTAAAAGATCTAACATGAGAGCAGTTTTTTCGTTAAGTCTGCACTCAATTGGCTAACTGCATGCAGACGCTTTTTTTAGTTAAAAAAACCAACAATATTAGCAACTATCATGACCGTAGCTACATTTTCTTCTTTGAAATTTAGACACATTATTTTCTTGACATTTAACGGTTCATTTGCTTTCACCGAAGATATAATCACATTTCACAACGTGTAGGGTAAGAATAACCTGTTTTTCCTATCACACAGGTGTCGCATAAATAGGTGTTAATAGGAAACGTGAATAGCTAGAAAGGGCGACATTAAAAGGTATTTGACGTCACCCTTAACAACCGTTTAAAAATTGCCGTTCGTGGTTACAGTATTATCCTAGTAGTTTATGTTATAGTATTGAAAAAAAATGCGTTTTGGGGCTTAAGTATGTTTTAGGCCATAAAGCTGAGAATCACCCATATTTTCAGTTCTTTTTTACCCAATGAATTATGTTTCCAAAATATCTTAAGAGGGTGTTCTCCTGACTAGGATTAGGTTATGTTTTTCCGTCCGGGGAGCTACACGTTACGTAGTCCCTGCCTATTTAAAAATGACCGCTATTGTTTCATCCTCAATGCAAAATCCGCATTAATAATTTTATTATAGATTAAATTCTCCAGGACTAGACCAAAATTTAAGTTTTTTACCTTCCTGAAATGGCTTAAATTAACGTAGGCTCACAAGATGGCCCGCCCGCAAGAAGAATGGTTTTGGTACAAACTGGTTTACTCCTAAAGTTGAATAGTTTTTTTTCCAAATCCAATCTTAAAACGTATCTCTATTTCAACGCCTAAGTAATCATACTAGAGTAGGTGAATGATTACCCTCATGAGTTCCCCACTACCCAGGTGAAGTTGATCATGAAGATTTTTGATCCATTCTTTACAAATGCCTGTTGTTGGGAGCTATAAAAATCAGAACGGTCCTGTTTGTTTGTTCCCTATCCCTGCTCCAAGCCTGTGGCAAGGAGCCAATTTGTTTTCATAGTTGGTTTTTACCTTAACAACACGTGGATCCCTAGGCTATGCCTCGTCCAACGGCATTGTCCATAACGACTAATAGTGCTTGCACTCCGACGGAAAGGGTACAAGCAAGCCAGAGTCGCAGATTTCCTTCCTCGGATATCGAGAGTATGGTCTGTAAAAAAAATCATCAACATAGAGAGGTGGTCATTTGAAGCGCACCACGAACTGCTTCAGGGACGGACCGCGACTGACTCAAGACGCCAGCCACTGCTTAATTCTTGCCGTAGAGCCCGATGCCAACAAGCCGCCTTCGACGTTAGCGTGAGAAGACACTATGAATCAACGTTTCCCGCCAAATTGTAAATCGAGATTGCTTCAACAGGTTACCGATAAGCAAGTCGCATGACCAAATGTACGCCCAACCATTCAACCACAGAGTTTGATCGACTTCCGCTGTTTGTGTTATGGATGAGAGCCGCTGCATCCTTGACCATCAAGATGGCAGACAAATGGTTCGTCGATTACGTGTTGATCACATTGATCCCCTCCGAGATACTAGATATTCAGGAATCCACTCAAGGTAGTGGCGGCTCAGTGATGTTATGTGCCGTATTCATTTGGGGGGAAAATCTTCAACCTGGTGGTGCCAGATGAAACATGAAAACGAGGACCGTCGTGTAACTGGACATTCCTGGAAAATCACTGGCTGCCACAAGCAAGAAGGGTTTTTGCAAACAATTTTTGGAGGCAAGACTTCAATGCCACGCCGACACCCCTGATTTGAACGCATATCGATCATGGCTGGATGCCTTAGGCCGAAACCACAATACAGTAACAATCTTCCTCCTCAAACTCGTCTACAGGAGTTAGCTGAGCGTCTGACCGAAGAGTGGGACGCTCTGCCCATTGCCATCGTACACAACCTTATGGACTTATCCGCTACGGGGTCCTTTTTTTGACGCACTGATTCATGCAGGGGTGGCCATACTCGACGATAGTGACTGATTGACGTTTAATACAGTTCTATTGACACTTCTATGTAACAAGGACTGATGTCAAAAACTTGTAACAAATCCCTTAAATTGCTGTTCACAAATATCCCTTTTCCTTTCAGGTTAAGGACAATTAATTGTGGACTAAGCCTGATCCAGGTCAAACTGGTCGGCAAACTTTGGTTCGAGTACTGATCATATTGATCACCACACAAATCCCTATGGCATATCAATAATTCGGAAACAGTCATGAGCCAAATCTTGAACCAGTAACCAATGGATACTAAAGTGCATTACATCAGCGATTTGATTATGGTCCGCATTAAGTGTCGCGTACACTCAAATACCCATGTGAAAACCTCCATAAAGTGCACCTTTGGTTAGGGTTTGGTTTGGGTGCGTCTTCAGGCGTTCTATCTCAGCCATTTTGCAAGCGAGGTGCTAAATGAAAGAGCAATAGGCAACACATCAAAGTATATTTAGAAACCTCAATATAAGTATTTGGTTATAAAGTTACACATGATAAATTGAAGTCTTTCATCAAGTCACAAAGCACAAGGCATCTATCCATTTTCCCTCCACGCGTTTTTATCAATCCTAGCTGTCACAGGTCCAGGGAAAGGGACCTGTTATAAACTTCAGACCTACATCACTGTGGATTACCACACACTGTCCGTCACCTACTAGCATTTCATCACGCTTCACAATATTTATTAATTATCACGTACATTTCCTGCTCAAAAATATTTCTAGTGACAACCACCACACATTAAAACTCAAAGCAAACTACCAATAGCTGGCGGCGCGGCGCTAAGTTTCCAAAAAACCCCGTTTCAATCCTCACAACCCATCACGGTAAAAGGGCACCCATCCTTTTTAAATCTATGCCACTAAACATGCTAACCAAGTTAAAGACACTTATTCAATTCCAATACCAATAAATCTCTTCGTTTCTCAACTTCTGCAGCAATCTCAGCAACTAGCACGAAAATTAAGCAGGATGGATACAATAAAGAAACAACCTTATAAATCGTTCCCCATCAACAGTGCTCAACCGTCAGTTTCGAAAAAGAGTATGGTGATTACCCCTGGCTTGTCGCAATACCTGGGGATAAGAGGCATACCATTGAGTTATGTATTATATCTGCATACACATGTAAACAAATATGTTTCTTACGAATTATGTCCCACCAACAGTAAAGAGTATATAACAAAGTCATTGTAATGTAAGACTCCCATTTTAAACCTCGCCGAATAAACATATAGTGGTAACAATTGAACTCAGAGCCTTTAAGTAGTACATGATATGTCACGCTAACAGAAAGGATAAAGTGGAGAAAGTAGTAAATGCGATTATATACTCAATTACTTTCAATATGTAATCATATTTTGGACATCTTGAACCAATCCGGATCCGTAAGCTTAACATTTTTTGTTTATAAAAATTGAAACCCCCTGGTGTCCACAGTCCACTCTCTTGTCGCATTACTAGTTTAGCTAACACTTAGATGTTTCCGACACGTAACGACCTCTCACCCCTAAATCGATGCATTCAATGTCTAAACCTCATGTTTTTGTTGTCGTATAACTACTGAAGCCTTCCTCAAATAAATTGAGTTGGATACTGGAAATCCCGACTTATTTTAAACATACCTTTAAAGGCTGACTCAGAGCAGTTTTCCCCCGATGAGGGCGGCACTCAATGTTCAAACAAATCGTGTTTTTTTGCATATTAGTTGGGTCATTTGGGGGGGGGGGGGGGGGGGGGCAATTCCGGACCGGTGTATAGCAGAGCATCATTTCTCAGTGATTTTGTCTTCTATTAGGTTAATGAACAAATATAGCTGGGTGCCCCTCTTAAAAGTGTGGGCGGAAAATTCAGAATAACAGGGGTCAACAATGTAAAATGCTTGGATATGGTAAAAGTAACCAAAATGTTTTTGGCTTGTTACAAAAGGATTACAAAAAAAGTTATAGTTTTTGTACTAACCTACATGGTATGGTAACCGAGTTTATAACCAAAATTTGGTCAATGTCAAAGGTTATCACGCAATGGTTAATCTTTTAATATATGCATAGACCGATTTCTTTAAAAAGGTCTCAAATTGTTACCCTTTCCACAGGGATTGCAACAATAAGTAGTTCACATTCTCTTTTCCTCATTTCTATTTGTTTATCGAGGATAAAGACAAACAATGGTCACCCATTGACCTCTATTGATCTCCTCAATTTTAAAATATTTTAGACTGTGCAAAATAATTTTTGTTGCAGGTCCTCTGAGGAAAGACGACCAATTTTGATCCCTTTTGGATTAACATTTAAGATTTACCTTCGTGATGGCCTTGGACTTTGACGATTATTGTTTTATATCTCCATTACGTAGTTGAAAGTCGTACAAACTATACTTCTTTTAATCCTTGTAACTGACGAACACTTTGGTTACCTTGTTACAGCAGTCCAAGCATTTTTCATTTTTGACCCCTGCATTATGAATTTTCCTCCCCCTTTCCTGGATTCCCCCACACTTTCACGAGGGGCACCCCGGCGCTAAATGTTCATTAACCTTCATAGAAGACAATCCACGAGAAATGAGGCTCTGCTCTCCACGGTCCAGGAATTGCTAACAAATGAACCAACTATATACAATAATGCTTGTCCATATACTAATTTATTGTGTGAAATACTAAGCTCAAATCGAAGTCCCATATAGAAAATCATAACTTTGTATAAAAGTCCGGATCCGGAAATTTTTATTATCACGGTATTCTATGGGACCGTATACTGTTGCATAAATGTTTACTGCATGAAACGGAAAATTTTTGTTGACTGGTATTAAGAAATCTCTCCGAAATTATCTAGGGCGTTCAACTCGCACAATAAAGTAAAACATTCATCACTTTGTCCTCAGTGGAATATTAGAATGATGGAAGATAAAAAAGTCGGTTGGGGTGGTCAAAACTACGGGTGACTATACTCAGTAGATAAATAAATCAAAGTAACGAGCGCTTTAGCTTTAAAATACTCCAGTATTTTCCCCACAATCAATCAAAAACGTTTTGTAACATGACTAGGGGAATTATGGATACCAATTCCTCACGGACCTTGCAAGTTTAAATCAATCGGGTTCACACTAAGAGGAGTGATAAGCGACAAAGTATTAGAGCATGCCATGTCTCTCTCCATGCAATGTGTGTGTAATGTAGAGATTCTTGCCAATACAGTTTTGCATTTGTTATGCGTTCTCTTAGCACATGTTGCAGAACGGTGCCTGTTTTATATATATATATTGTTAATAATATATGTTTGGATAGATAATTGTGATTAGAAATTCCTTACTGTTACATCTGCTTGCAATTTCAGCAGGGAAATCTATACAATGTTGAAGTATTAGAATCCGCCCTTCAAAAGTGGAAAATCAAGCTGCTTTATCAATATACTCCGTTTACAGGATCCAAGTAAAATAGATTGCCTGTGTTTAGAGGGAACATGGGTTTTAGTCATCTCAAAACCCATATTTTGAGAAATGCCCTTCCCAAAAACCTTTGCGACGTCTTAAATCACTTGCATTGATCAAATTATACTCTTTTTTTAACAGATTCAAAGTAACAAATAATACGTGTTACAAAAGACAATATGGGTAATCAATCAATCTCCATTAAAATGACTTGTGGACACATTTTAGTGATGTGGAATGTAATTGCTAACGTCACAAGTTTTGTATAAGAGATTAGAAATAAACCAACCTTTTAATTTGAAAATACGTGTAGAAGCCTGTTTTTTCCTTGTGCCATATTCAGTGTCGTGACTACCTACATTTTTTTCCTTTCGGTGGTCTAATTTTTACAAACAAGAGCACTTGCAGTAAATCCACACCTATACTATACTGTCTTGTAATCTATGTCACAAGAAAAATTATATAATTCCTTAATTTCCGCGGTTACGTAGGTGTCTAAAGAGGGCACGTGTATGTCCCACTGTCAATCTACGGTTGACCTGGACAAAATTGCTAACAGAAGGGTTTCCTTGCTGTAACTTGTCGCACAAACCCTCACGACCACATATCAACAAAGGTAGAAAAAAGGAAGCATGAAGACTGCTCATGTTTGCATAAAACCTACTTGCCATTTTTTTGCCTATAATTTTGTTATTAATACAATATATTAAAAGGGACGACCCGATTTAAGTAAATAAAGTTTTCATCTTGATAGAATGGTCTTCACCCCTAATTCCCATCTGTAGAGTGTTTAGCTGATATTTCAACCCGTTTTTCATGTGAAGCTAAAAACGATTTTTTTTAGCCCTATTGGGTGTAAAATTAATATCGGTCGACCAAAAATTGGGCACATTTTTCGCTCATGCTTCACCCACCAATTCCTTTAGCCTTTAAGCCCTAAGATTGGTCATGCAGGGTTACATGAAGAAAAATAGCTTTCTTTCTTTCTTCAATACCATAATGTTACCAATTCCGGTAAAATCTTGGGGTATGGAGGACGATACTATTACGATCCGACACGTGCCCTTTAAGCTTAGTCTTTCTTGCTGTCCCCAACATAGGACCGAGTACTTGAGTGTCTAAATTTTTTGAGTTGGGGACAGTGGTGTAGTGCAGATAGGTTGATGATTCTCTTCCTCATTGACGGTCATGTATTTCCATTCCGTCTCATAGGCATTTAGATGTAGAACTGACCTTATCGGCAGCATTCCCTCAAAAGACGCTTTGTGTAGATCGTTGTTTTAGCACATCTCACATCCCCTGTTAGAGATGCGTAGTCAAAGTCTGTGGATACTGACCTTTTGGTGACGTCTAGAATGCTTGACCCCCTTTTTATGCTGCTGTCCTACCTATTACCCAGGCTATTATCAAATGACCCCCTTTTTAAAATGTTCACATACTCAATAACCCATATTTTCTTCTTTCCCGTTTTGCATTTTTTTCACAAATTTGCATAAAATTATCCACTCTTTTAAAGAATTTGAACACCCAAATTAAAAATTTTCGCAGCAATTTTGTAATTTCATGGCAATTTGAACTCTGGAAAAGAGGTACTCCCTATTTTAACTTCGGGTTTTAACATCATTGGCCCCTTCTTAAACTTTCATACTGGATGACCCCATTTTTATTCAGCTTGTGTACCGAATGACCCCGTATTTTGGGGTACATTTTTCTGAAAGGACCAGGGAAAGGACCCTATTTTTCACCTGGCCGAGGCACATATACCCATCACTTGGCATAGGAAGTGTCCCCGGCACTAGTTGACTCAACGTGTTTGAATAAATACTCTCTGATAATAATTTTCTAAATAACAAATTGCGACCATCTTGAATAATGACCATCATTTTCTACTTTTAATATATCAATTGCAAGTGATACACACCTTGCAGGCATAGCCATGCAGAACATTTTCAAATACTAACTGAAAAATTGATAAAGATGGATTTATGAGCTATATACCTTTGTCGAAATATGGGCGTATACGCCCACGTAAGATAAATGCAAATTAGCATGCCTTGCCAGGCTTCCCCTTTTCTACCTTTTTGATATGTTGTTTGGGAGATCTTTTACTGCTAGTTACAGCAAGAAAACCTTCTGTAGCAATTTTGTCCAGGTGTACCTAGTATTTTTCATAGATTGAGTGGACTAATTAATCTGAGCACAAACAAACCTCTCTATTGAAGCATGTATAGAAGATTCTAGTGACAAGTCACCGACGCTATTCACCGATGGCAATTCGCGCATGTGTAGTACATTCGGGTGACTGACCTAAGTATACACACAACCGAATGCAGTAAATATGTGTGTACATTGTACGTGTCATGCAAACCATGCTTGACCGCGCCCACAAACACGGTTCCGCGCATATAATTATGACAGCAATCAATACTCCCTTTGCATTTCCCAGTTCAAACTTGGTTCCACTGCCGGAAAATAGCCATGCATATTTGCATTGTCTCCTTATTAAAACTAAATGTCACCTTGCAATGATGACAC
Source organism: Ophioderma brevispina (assembly GCA_023653785.1). NCBI lineage: Eukaryota > Metazoa > Echinodermata > Ophiuroidea > Amphilepidida > Ophiodermatidae > Ophioderma > Ophioderma brevispina. The sequence continues at coordinate 72,248 of JAMKCH010002174.1, read as the reverse complement.
TGTGGGATCAGGAATGATCTAAGTAATACCGCCACAGATAGTACATCTCACTAGTCAAATTATATCGCGCATAATCTACGATATTAGGAGTACTTTTTTCAACCCTCAATTCCGGGCGATTGCCTCCTGGCGCAACTTCACTAACATAAAAACAACACCAACATTCAACAACGGAAGTCTTATTTAAAGTCTGTTTTCAGCTTCCGAAGCCGAGACCATACCGGGATTTCCCATTATCATTGCGATATAATTTTGACCACCGGAGGTTTAAAAAAAGTCTCTCGCAGTTCATGAACACACGTTGCAGAATTCCAAGATTCCCCAAGATGTTATCCACAAATATGAATCATCATTTCAGTAAGGAGAGGAAGGAGCGGCGCCTCTTCATTTGTAAAATCGTATTGGAAGAAAGTGTGTACGTGCGAGCCTTATCAATTACTTAAAACTTTAACACAGCGTTGTCAGAAAAGCCAAACAAATGTCTGAGGCTATCATTGATTGAGAACTCTTGCACAAAACCCGTTTCATTCTGTATAAAATAGAACGACTATCATGTTACGGCAAAACGATTTTGCTACATTTAACTAATTAAATTCAAACTAATTTTGTTTGGATAGGTTGTCATTATCCCTTTAAAAAATCCCTAAATCCCCACTTTCAAAAAATCACCGGAGTGGACCCTTTGCTTGTGTTAATTGGAAATTGATCCTAGATCTAATAAGACAAATTGCGCCACCCCCTTTTGCATGAAAAGTCAGGTGTTAGGCCAGTTCTCAATCTGGGAGGTAAGGATATATATTTAATGAACTGATCAAAAGCAATACACCGACCCCTTTTTATTACTTACTTGTTCGAAATATACCAGGTATAAATATAGTCCCGAAGGAAATATTATATTTTTAGCACTCGCTTTTCAATCTAAATACTTTTCATTTTTAACGCTCTCAATTTCCGGTTTCGTTTAGAATTCCGTCTTCTTTCACTATTAATTTGGATTAACCCATCAGCCTTATAACATAAAGGCAGGAAATAGAGATAAATTTGTGGGCCTCATCATTTATTGTTGTAATATCAGAAAGTATATGAGAAGGCGCTGTGACGCTTTGTCGACCACTAGTACTCTGCACGTATGTCTTGAAATGTTTGTTTGATAAATATAGTAAATACTTTGTATAAGCCCTGTCTTACTATAATAGATTTCAAATGAGTGAGTCCCAATCCCAACCGCGGATAGCCATCTGTTAGAAGCGATGGGACAACTTTCCGCCCCTAACACCTATAGATGCTATTTATTGATACTCTACCAAACCAGGCTTGTTAGCTCAGTTAGCAAGAGCGCCGTGCTAATAATTTTGGGTTTGGCAGTTTCGAGTCTGTCAAGCGCACATGTTTTTTTTCAAACAGCAGTGTGCGCAGGGTATGTCCAGGGAAAGATACCATGAAATTTAGTTATTGTCAAACAATAATTTCTGTATAGCCCACCAAAGGTGAGAGGGATGTGAGGTCCTTTCTTTTACATGGAAGTAGACACCCTAAGTAGCACCATCAACAATATAACGTCGTCTTGGTATCGTTGGTGATTTTATCACAAACCAGGATCAGATGTTACCAGATTCTCCTTCCACATCTTACCCCAACAGGAATGGGGTTCATCTCTACTACTTAGTGAAGGCGTGCAATTTGGTGTGAGGAATTACCTCCTTCAGGAAGCCCCTACGCAAACTGTGGACTTTCCAGTACCCTGACTCCATCAAGGCAGAGATCGGCATTATCTTGGTCAGAAGGAAGATAGGCGAAAACCTCTATTCCACCATGTTGAAGTATTACAGCTTTTAAACAGTTTGGATCCGGCCATTAAAATTATAACAGCCAGGATACAACTGAAGTCTTCGTCCTCCAAAGACGGGCAAATAAATCTCGCTCATTGAAACTTCAAAAGCACTAAGCTAGGACACCACCTTTGGGAAAGGTATGGCATAGAAAATTACACCCAAGGTTTCACCTTCTGCAAGATGAAAAAGATATATCTGCACAGGAAAAAGTATGATTACCTTCAGCGAAATTGATACGCAGGGGCCAAGAGAGGATCCAGACCATTTTCAATGTCAGACTGTGAAAGCAAGCCAGCAGAAGACTCAAAAGGTAAATGACATGGGAGACGACACATAGAACCTTGTCAAGGAATCAAGGAAGCGTATCTCACAGAGGAGAAAACTTTGTAAATGAGAAGATCTCTCAAATTCAGAATTTCCCATCCCAACAGACCACGCCGAAGCTGGAGAGAGTCATCAATGAAATTACCCTGGGAGGAAAGAAGAAAACCAGAATGGTAGCAGTTACCCCAAATGAGAGGATTGCGGCCTGGCTGCACCACTTTCCAGAATAACAACCCATCTTCCAGACATAGACCAGTAGTGGAAGGCATGCACTCTTCCTACTTGAAGTAATTAAAATTCACATGAGGATGAAGTGGGAGTCCGCTCTTATCAAGCAAACATGATGTGGCCATGGACTGGACACACATTCCTCTAGAGCTTTGAAGTCCAAGCAGTTTCAACCCGCATAAGAACATTGGTCATCATGAAATCCCCAGTCAGTGGTCATTGAGTGCCATCATTCTGATCCCTCAAAAAAAGGACACTTCTATCGGGCTTTAAAGCCCTTTCTTGTTCAGTGTAACCATGTAGGACCCTAGCCGACCCTGGCATGTTAGACCTTGTTGCGACCGTTACAGATACAATCTGCGTTATGCATGTTGTGTAAGTAGGTGGTTTGTGTGCATGAGGTTCAATGATTATGTGAGCGAGTATAATAATAAGACTTGGAACCAAACCGCTAAGTATAATGAGAAAAGCGCATTTATTTCACCTGTGGCCAAGAATACACATAGACCCGAACTTTTAGCCAGAGACTTCTACCCATTATGGTTTTGCAATGCAATTGGGAAACGAAACAGAATGATAATTACCTAGTAGCTCATGCGTGGTTTTTGATGCATTTATGTCCAGAGCTAAAAATCGTCGGAATCCACTAATGAAGGTACAGGAAACAATATTTGGTTGGTAACACAATTCCCACTGACGCCGACGAAAAAGCTGAAAGGCCACGCCCCTTTTTTGGGGGGGGTCAGCCTTTTTAAGCGAAGTCTACCGACTGTATCTACAGAACTTGGACATAGAAGGTGAGAGACCACTCAAAAATGTGCGGAATGGCCACATTATGGCGGGGTCAGTAGTAATACATTTTTATATCAAAAGTCAAGGTTTTAAGATAATTGTCAAACACTGATTCCAATATCGCGCACTAGTATACAAGTATGAATGAATTATATGGTTTTCATCCCAAAACCAGGAAGGAAGAGTTCACATACACCTTGGATTTTGCTCTATTCCGCAGATAATTTAGGGAAAAAATAAGGGCACGTCACGAACAGAAAATTCAATTCATATGCCTTTCCGTTCTCAAACGGCGGCCCGTAAAACTTTGTGACCCTGAGCAAAATTGGGTAAGTAGAGGGGGACAAACCGTGCATGTTAAGAGCCGTTTATAACAGTGTTGGCTCAACAATCAATCAGTATAGCTAGTTATGACCTTTGTATTGCACAGAATATTGACCATTTGGGTCTCAAACGGGATAAATCAGCCATTTAATGTTACTCCTTCGTTTAATTGGGAGAGGGGTCAAAAATGGCCCCCATCGTAAAGTGGAAAAGATACTAATAGCAGATGTTAAATGCTGATGAAGGGTATTTAAATGATCTAAAAGTACTAACTGCAGGCCCGTAGCCACGGAATTTATGTGGGGGGGGGGTGGTGGGAGGGGGGGGGATTTGCCCGAAGCAAAACCTTTTGCGTACCTGACCAAAACCATTTTTTTGTCAATGGAATAAAAGTATAACGTCATTCCAGCGTTAGAAAACAGTAAAAACAATCACTATAACGTAAATGAATGGATGAACAGCCTGCTTAGTCATTATATTCAATGACCAACCCGAAACACAAACAAATTTACACAAAGCCGCCAAAACTGTAACTTGGCAAAACGGACATTCAACATGGGACAAAGCGACCTTATACATCCTAAAGCGGACTTTTTCATTTTGGGGGGGGAGGGGTGCGTCGCACCCCGCCACCCCCCCCCCCCCCTGATACCCCCCCCCATCCCACACAAAAAAAATAAAAAATATTAAAAAAATGTAATGCCCCAAAGTTGCATTGAATTTATACATAAAGATTATACAAAGCCACATCACCATTTAATTATATTACGGTATCTTTACCCGTATCATGCGGCCCTGTGAGGGGGGGGGGCAAGAATCAAGAAATTTCCCGATTCTTGTACTGGCATGAGGGATGATTATGTACGAGGGGTGGGGGGTCCTAGGGGCGGGCTCTAGTAAGGTCCTGGGTTTTCATTTTAGAAGCATAAAAATTAGTGTTTCAGAACAAAATTTCCCTGTGTCCTTCTTTTCCGTCTTTCCCCTTCCTGTTCTTCCCCCTTTCTCTTCTCTCCTGCCCATCTATTCTTCCCTCTTCTTTCGTTTTTCTATTCTTTTCCTTCCCATTTTTGGCCCCCCCCTTCTGATTGATTGGGTGTGTGGGGGGTGGGGGGCAGCAGCTGCCCCCTTGCCCCTCCTCCATAGCTACGCCATGGTAGTGCGGCGTAAAAAAATTGGGTAATTTTAGCGACTTTTTCTTTGAGCACAAAGGGGGCCCAACTTTAGGGGTCATGAAAATTTTTAGCATGCTTCAGTGGGAACCGGAATGTAGTTAGGCATGTAGATTATTTAAAGATCCTTCAGCAGCTCTTTATCCTTGACATTAGGCCCTACAAAATGCAAAATACTGGTAAAAGTCGCTATTCCCACCAAGCGGGTTGCCGTTAAGTCAGGGTATTTTAGTGACTTGTTCATGGTCATACCAGGGGGCTTCATTTTTGCCTGTTTCATGGTCCACAAGCATGGCGTTAGTGTTTTTAAATCACTTAAAGACCCTTCAGCAGGATTTTCACTTTGCGTGAAGGGACTTTGACTTCACATTAACTAAGTCCCAAAAAATTTGAAAACAATATATTTCACTTTTACGATGGGCCATACCCCCCCATGAAAACGAAAGAGTAACATTAAAATGTGATTATATCCAGTTTAATCCAAACGGTTCAATATTATAGCTCTGTGCAATACAAACGTCATAATGATGGAGTTGTGGAGCAAATACACTGTTAACAGCACATACAAAATGCACGTTTTTCACTAATATTACCCAATTGTGCTCAAAGTCACAAAATCTTTACGGGTGCCAGTGAGAACGGAAAGGACTATGAATTTTCTGTTTGGGAACCTACCCTTAGCTAACCCCAAAAATTATACATGAGGAGAGTGAGAGCAAAATCAAAGGTGTATGGTGAATTCCCTTCCTGTTTGGCATGAAAAACCTTATGATTTAATTCATATTTGTATAGTGCGCAATATGTGAAAATCAGTTTGAAAATATCTTAAAAACCTTTGACTTTGATATAAAATGTATACTGACCCCCATAATGTGGCTATTCTGCACATTTTGAGAGGTCTCTCAACTTCACAAACGGTCACACAACGAGTCTGTAGATACAGTCAATAGTACTTCCCTCAAAAGGGGCGTGACCCGCCCAAAAAGTGGCGTGGCCATTTCAGCATCAGCCAATTTTCGGCGTCAGTAGATTATGTTACCAAAACCAAATATTGTTCTGCCTCAATCTATGCTTCCTGAAGAGTTTAGCTCTGTACATATAATGATACAACCACTCATGATCTACTAGAGTATAGGGTGTCGGCATTTAAATTTTTACAAACGCTCCCATAGAGTTTTGCTGTAAATCGCAAACGGACCCGTTGCATGCAATCCTTGCTTTTTGTTGTTTTCTCCTAGAAGAGTAATTCTGAGAGGTGCACAAAAAATAAAAATCACACTGCTTTTGTACTTGCAGTCCTTGGGATATTTCTGGGAAAGCAGATCCAGCAACTGCATAAACATGTGACATCTTATTGCTTGGTTGTTTTATTCTATAGATTGGGGTGACATCAACTGTTTACAAACACAAGTTCTACTGGTCTACTGACAGTTAGAGGTGCGAAATATGCCCATCCGTTATAAGCCTGCAATAGACTTATCACGTCTGATTGAGCGCGAATTTAAAAGCACAAGCCCTGCAGATTCTCACGCATACTGCCGGGCAGTTGCTTTGTTCGTTCCTCGCCTTCGACGTCACATGTCACTCATCTGAGACTTTGTCTGCGAGGTGCCCAGACCACCCATCTACCACCACTACTGATGTCGCTTTTTTTGTTTACTTACGGCATTTACAAGCACATTTGTACAATGATAACGCATTACTATTCCGAATAATCGTTTGTCTTGATAAATATGACTCAATTCCCAATGCACTACGAATTATACGGGGGTGAAAATGTCCAAACCATTGTTTTGTTGGATAACATTATATTAAAATCTTGTCGTCGTTCTTACACTTATTTTGTGTCGCAGAACCTGCAAATAATAGAACGCGTTGCGTCATAGAAATCGACGTTTGTTTCCTTTTCTAGAGAAGATATTTCACACGTCCCAAGGTTTTAAAAATCGAAAACAAAAATTACTCTCGTCAACAAACAAACGCTACAACCGGTCAAATCTCCAATGTTTTGAATCCTGATTGTAGCGCAGTCTAAGGTTCATCATTGTGAATATCTATTACGATATTTCATTTTTTGTATTACGCACACTAAACATGAAGAAAATTAATGTCAAACAAGTGCCAAATTTTGTATATTTTAAAAGCCTATTTTATCAGATATTTTAATCGCAACCAGAAAGTCGGCCGTAACCAGCAAATACATATTACCAAATTAAAAAAAAAAATATAGTAGGATAAATATCAAACACTATTGATAAAATCTTTGTCTACGCTCAATAGGATCACGATCTCCTCCCGCTGATACCAAACATAACCATCAAATCACAAAGGGAGACACCTTGCATTCATGACATTGATAGTTTATAACTGTCAAAATAGCTTAATCATTAATACAGATTATACGAATGCCATAATAGTTTACCTTATCGGAGAGGTCGATATTAGCATATCCTTTAGTAGAACTCCGTATTGAATCACGGCACAAAACATCTCGGCGGTTGCGCCATCCACCTAGTAATGCAACGAGGGGCGGCTTACGGTCAACATGCAGTTCCGAGTTGTGTGAACGTTATTGGCTACAATGGGAATTCTGTTAGCACCAGATTAGCCAACTTCAATTTCCCTGGATATGTATATTTTGTTGATTTTACACTGATATAATATAACGGTCAAGCATTAGGTAGCTTTGATACCATTTTAGCGAATCCGCTTTGATAGTACATCATTCTTTCTAGCATAACGATATTGTTCATAAGCATATGATATATTTTCTTCGTATTTTCCTGGTCACCAGCTGGTGTACCGGAACTCATGAGCAGCAGTCATTTCTATATAATGGAAAAAGTCCGTTGCCCAAAAGGAGGAGAGGCGGGGAAGATACTCTGCGATTGCCCTTTAAGTGCCAGATAATCATCGACTGTATAATCTTAAAACCTGAGTGGTCCAATCCACATATCAATACGCAGATGGATCGGACTTTAATCAACTCTACATCGGTAACTAAACAGTTTATATATTGTCTCGGGTTTAAAACTTTATCTAAATTCAAACTTTTAAGTGCAACTGTGTGGAACTTCACTCTGAGACTGGAACATACTTCAATTTCATCATGTGTTGTAAAGTGGGGTGTGTGTGTGTGTGTTTGGCGTACTGGGTGGGTGTGGGGTGGGGTCTTCTAATTCGACGACTACTTTAGTTTCTATTGTGTATTTGTAAATCAGAGGGACATTTGACATCTTGATTAGGTTTAACTACCAACTACCTATTCACCAAAATACGCAGATGTATTTTGTAGAAGTTCAGGTCTTAATAGTAGGCTCGTCGTAGCCGTGTCACTTTTTTATTGGTAGACATGTTTTAATTTGACCAGAATGGAAATACTTATTAACATCATTTAGGAAATTCTCTAACTTTGTGAACGAGATTCTACCCAAGTTTTGCATATTTTCGCTTTCATCAGACATTTGTACTATTGAGCAGAGATTTGACAATTTGCTCTATTAGGGAGGCATGGATGGGATTTCTAATCAAACTATTTATATTACTGATAAATGGCGTTTAATGTGCCGCTACACGTTTTTGTTGAAGTGGCTGAACAATTTTGATGAATCTCTGAGTGATAAATGGATGATGTACTTTTTATACAGAAAATTAATAGCTACGCAATTTCGTAGCCCATTCGAATTATCTCCTGCAGGTACCTAAGACACTCAGAGCAAATTGTGACTTGGCAACCTGGTCCTAATGACCCTGCGGCTCAATAGTTATCACACCAAGGGAAAAAATGTACAACTTCTGATCTCACACTGACATGATGCAATTTGTCGATAGTTCGTTTTACAGTAATTGAAATCATTGTGGCCGTAAGGAATATATTTCAAATTGAACCTTAACCGCGGACGTTTAACATGTTGAAGATCGAGATTTAAAGCTGTATCACTTTATTGTCGAGGCATAAAATACGTTAATACATGTGATAAGGGCAGAACAGATTTGTTTGAGGTTTACTCACTTGATAATTTATAACATTACAACACAAGCAGGGCGTTGTAATATAAATGCGTTTTTGGTGAATTAAATGTTTATGAATACCAGTAAGCACATTAACACCATGTCATGGAAAAAGAAAATACTATAAGCATGTACGTATTGAACATTTCTGCCACGTGGATGATTGTGTGTAACACCATAGGAATTTTAACTAGTTGAGCGCACGTGAAAAAGGTCTTTTTTATTGAACATTGATAAAGGAAAGTATTAGCTTTCCAAAACGTTGGTTTCATTTAGTTGGCCTTTTTGTTGTTGTTGGTGTTGTTGTTTTTGCCCCAAGTTAGTGTTACGTATTTCGAATTGTTGCATTTGTTTTATGATCTTATTTTTTCCTCCTTTTTCTAATCCATTGGTCTCAAGGACCAGTTGCTGGTATACGATTTCTACTACAGGTCTGTCAATGGCCATTTTGGACAAGTCTTCGTCTATTTTTGATCACGCTAGCATAATGAAAGTGACATCAAGGTCAAGAGAAAAACAAAATCCGATCCACTGAAGTGTTTGTACGCACGAGAAAACCTTTTTAAAGTCAGTGACAAAATATCTGAAATGTAGTCCAATGTCTTAACCTCCTGACTACTCGTAGACATATCCAGAAATGTTTTCCTAGCTTACCTATGGTGCTCAGGTCTTAACAGATAACTAAACGGAAAAGTCAAGCTAACTATATATCAAGGTTGCATTATATGTCTGCAAGATATTGGAACATTTTACTATGATCGTGTAAATTATGCACCTCCAATTGAGTTATTTGTTATAACAATGTGAGCGGTTTAAATCTACCATATTATGGTCCTTGTTTGCACTGGTTCCATGACGACCTGCACGCCATCTAGTGCTTGAAAATACTTTACAAACAGAACAGAAGGTAGAAGACAAACAAACAAGACCGCCACAAGGACATGGCTGTGTATATCCTGCACGACTTTAAAGAAAATGTTGAAAAGTTAAAATTGTAGATAGTCTTATTTTCTAACGCCTCGTGCTTTGCAAAATGTCAGAGCTCAATTAAAACGAAAACATGCTAAGGATTAAAAAATACATCAACAAAAATATGGTGATCAAAGAGGTGCTAGTTTATGTAACAAACTTGTGAACATTTATTTATTTATTTATTTATTTAAAAACTATTTATTCTGGAGAACAAATTTGTCATTTGTTTACCAACCTAACTTTGCTCAACCGTTATTTTCGAACATTACCGATATTTGTCAGGCTTTAACAACATAACCAATGCTATAACCCACGCACATTACTCACATCTGGATTTTTTTATAGTGTAGATGAACAGCAAGACCTCTGTAGAGACGGGTTGTGTCTATTATTATGACTTTGAAATAACAAAATAGTATTTTGAAGCAAAATAATACTTTCCAGTAAGGTAAATTTACTCTTTTAAATTGGAATTTGAAAAGGTATATGATTGCGTTTTGCCTGTATTATCATCTCTTTATCTCTTTGAAGCAAGCCGTCGTTTAACTCGGATTTGAAACACCTATTCGAAAAGGTATTTGCTCATTTCGATGATTTTAAATAACATCTTGAAAATGATGTTTTCCTTGAAGCAATCATCATTTCACTGGCGTAAACTTTAAGCCAGTGAAATATTATCCGCTATGTCCGCGTATAAGCTAGATAGGATAGTGGACTTCATATTTCGATGAGATTTGAAGATGAAAACATTTCTTGAAAAAGGGTTTATTGATTTCGAAATAAGAAATACTGGTAGATTATGATATAAAATGTTTGGACGTCATATACATCGCACAATACTGGGCACTGATGTAATAATAGATAAAGGGATAGAAACACAGTGCTAAAAGTGAAGTACTCTTGATAGTCCACCCAATTTGCATTTTGATCTAGACAATTTCTAGCAACAGAAGTGGTTTTAACCTCATTATCAGACGTTAGTCTGTATATTGGAATTGGTCTACTTTTGAAAATCCAAAAATGTGCTGACAGAAGACAGTAAGTGTGCACGTATTGGGGGTAGGTACTGCCTTTTGCATTGTGAGAAAATTTTTTTTTTTTTTTTTTTTCCCCCTATCAATCAATGTTGGGAGAAGTGACAAGGATGTTGAGTACATGAGGTGGCTCAACATTGAATAGGGGAGAGAGGGGGAACATTTTTCAAAGAGACGTGTATTATGTTCTAACCATTTTTTTTCGGATTGTAGATAGGATAGTGGACTTCATATTTCGATGAGATTTGAAGATGAAAACATTTCTTGAAAAAGGGTTTATTGATTTCGAAATAAGAAATACTGGTAGATTGTGATATAAAATGTTTGGACGTCATATACATCGCACAATACTGGGCACTGATGTAATAATAGATAAAGGGATAGAAACACAGTGCTAAAAGTGAAGTACTCTTGATAGTCCACCCAATTTGCATTTTGATCTAGACAATATCTAGCAACAGAAGTGGTTTCAACCTCATTATGCTCTAAAGCACAACGTATTAAAAAGGTAGAATTATTTTGGTGGGGGAACACCCTTAAAGCGTGGTCAAAGTTTATTCATGGGGTAAAAATTTAAACGCTTTTCATAAACTTTGTTTCAGCATAAGAATTCAATTAATGTATAGTTCGCCATACCTCTGTCGTGTGGTTTAGGAAATGTATTAGAAAATAGGGTAGCGGTTTTTTTATTGCTTTTTACACTACAGAGGTTAAAGTTTCAAAATCAACATTTTGAAGAAAATAATATATCAACGTGTTCCTCTGGTCAGGATTCCAAAAAGTATAGTTTGTGATATGTACTGCTGAGGATTTATGAGGCACATGAGGCTAAAAGTAATTGGAATTAATGGCAGTGGCATAAAAATTATTTTGTTACTACAGAACCAGAACCAGAACCAGAAAAACAATAGCTGCGTAAGCTATTTAATATCGATGAAAGCTAATTTAAATCCTAATATCTGCAAAATAAGTCTTGGGACGTTTTGAAATAATCCTTAAAAGAAATATTTTGATTGAATTCTACATACGATTGAAAATTCAACATTTAGAACAAAACACAGACAGAAGTGGGATGTTAGCCAAAACCACGTTAGTAAATATGAATGTCTTTTAGTGTACATTAAGTTTTAATAACATACAAAAAATAAAAACAAAATAACAATAATAATAACAAAATATATAGGTTGATTCAGCGGTTACCTTATTTAAATATTTAAGTAAATTCACAAAATTGAACAACGGCGTTTTATAACAAATATGATAATTCCAATTTAAGGCACCTACCCAAACACCATTTAGCCCAGGAGCTAGCAGACATTTGTAACACATCTCAAGTACAAAAGGTTTGAGTGATTAAATATGTAGACAGACTGACAGTGATCCCCGAAACATAATTCTAGTGGCTGCAAATGTGCCTTAAGGAGAAGGGGGGCCCAGACAAAGATAGTACAGGGGTCAAATTCCTTAATTGATTCAATATTTTGAAAATGACTACCATGTTATTTGTCTAAACCACAGGAGTCATAAAAGGTTATTTTGATCTATAATAGACCGCAAAAGTTTAGAAGTTATAAGCTAAAGCACAAAATCAATAAAAAGGGACAATTTTAGTTGTAGCAGGGGGTCAAATTTTAAAGTTGCCTCTCGCTTGTGATAAAAAAATGGTGCAAATTATGTGGAGCTCATAGGATCAAAATAAGGATAGTTTTGAGTGTCTCAAGTGTTGCATTAAGAAAGTATGGAGGGGGGTAAACAAGTCCAAGCCCCCATTGAAGGCTAATGAGACGCTTAACCTTCTGTGCCCTGCCCCCTAAATTGGTAACTAGTTTTAGACAGTCCAAACTATTCTTTATTTTAATCATATAACTCCATCAATAATTTGCCACCATTTTGATCTAGTGGAGCAACTTAAAAATTTGACCCCTGTACAACTGAAATTGACCCTTATTATTGATTTTTGCTGTTTTTAGCCTATAACTCTTAAACTTTATGTTGTAGATAGTACAAACTATACCTTTCCTGAATCCTTGTGGTTAGACAAACAACATGGTATACTTTTCAACATGATTGGATCATTTTAAAAATTTGACCCCTGTACAAACTTTTTCTTGGCCCCTCTCCTTAAGGCATCATTTGCTGCACTTAAGAATCACGTTTCAGGGGTTCCTGTCAGTCTGTCAACATATTTAATCACTCAAACCTTTTGTACTTGAGATGTGTTACAAATGTCTGTTAGCTCCCGGGTTAATTGTTTTCAATAAACTTTTAGGACTTGTCTTTCTTATAGATACCGTCACTTGTCATATATACATTATCTGTTCCTCACTAAAACGCTACTGCCAATACTAAAACCACACAAAATCCACCTTGAAACCTTTCAACAAAATTGATTGTGACTCAAAACCTTTACCGCAAATGCGGTTTTGAAAAGCGGATTAGACGATCTCGTTTAACAGCGGGCTGTAAGTAAATTTGGTTAGCGAAGTGCTTTACAAGCAAAGATGTAATTGATCAAAGATAAACACGGGATATTTTGTTTTCTAGGGTGGGGTGAAAACGTGCACATTTAGAGCGATATGTTCAACATGTGTTCCTCCACAAATGAGGTATCTCGTGTTAAATATAAACTCGGCAAGATACAGAACAAACTGGTACATTTCACATGCTTGCATGGCATGGCCAAAAAAGGTTTTCTTAAATCCACCCCTGATAAATATGCGTGTAAACATAGCAATATTAATATGAATCATTACGATGAATTTTATTGATTACATCGTCGTGGTCACGACATAGTGTCGAATCTGATTTTTTGGTCAAATTGAGTTAATAGTTGATTCTGGTTGCATTTTATGTACTCTATAATTGTACCCAAAATAAAAGTGAAATTACACCTCCTAACCAAAATAGCCGCAGTCGAATAACACCCATTTGTATAAAACGGGTTTCACAAACAACGTATATTCGATACCTTTGCCTGACCAAATATCTCAAGCACACAAATAAATTGCGAACGAATACGTATTCGCTGGGACAAAGATTGCTACTTCAGTGATCAAAATCGATAATAGGTCTGTCAAGATTTAAGGCAATCGGTGAAATTTACCTTTCTAAACTTCATGAGGGATTGGTCATGTTATTTCAAATTTTAATTTTTGTGTTTTAATTATGTTACTTGTAATAATTTGAACCTACGGTCTGTGCGTCGTGAAAAAGAATTATCCAAGTTTTGTAGTTTTAACATTTGTACAAATTAACCAAATTAATCAATTTTAGGGGGACATAGTCAAATTAACCCTCGTACTGCCAAAAGAAAGGAGTTACCACCAAAGGTAAACTTTCCTCCGGTGCGCAAAAACGTTAAAAACTTTCGTTAGGTATTCCATATAATTATTTTTGGCGAAACAAATGTGAAGGTAGCACCGTCACCGGGGTTAGCGTCGAAGTCGATTGGTGGGGAGTGGTTCTATTACCTCTACTACCCATTATTGAAAATGCAGCATTCTAATTGGTCAGTTTACTACCCATTATTCTGCAATAATGAGCCGCTAATGCATACAAAATACACATAAATTAGGCATATTACCTTAAAACCTAGACAAACAAACAAACAAAATAAAATCAAGTTGTTTAAGTTAATAGAATAGAACTAAAGGTTTAGTAGTATCATCTATGGGCTCATAATGTATCCTCGGGCGAAAAAAAATAAAAATAAGAGCGCCATTACTTATTTTTTCCTACCTCGGGCACATTATTCGCCTATAAATGATACTGCATTACCCTTTAGTTTTAGTTCATTTGTTTAAATATTGTGCACTGTATGGCTCTAAAATTATATGTTGATTAAAAACTAGTCATTTCCCATATCATTTGGGCCAAAACCCGCATGAAAATATTCCAATATTCCTACCTTTTTAATGCAAAATTTCATTTTTCCATTTTATACTCTGGTGTGTGTCTGTGGAAATGACCAATTTTGCCAACTTGTGATTTTTGACGTCATTGTGACGCCATACTAGGTTATGTTGGAAGCATTAGAAAACGGAGTTCTCGGGATGTTCACCACCCCATCCCTTAGGAAACCATGTTACAAAAAATAGACATGGTAAACATATTGTGAAAGTTTGATTTTCTTTGATGTTAACTTGAAAATTCTGCAAACTTAACTATACATCATTTTAAAAACTCGCGGCCTTTCAGGAACAAATGGATATCTTCTTGTGGAATTTGTATAGCGTTATGCCCGCTAAATGTTAGATTATGTTTAGAATGTTACTATTGAGTATATTAACCCATTTAAACGTTATTTCGTCTCAAGTTTGGTATATGATTTACGCGTGTATATACTTTAAAGATTGAACTATCTATGTACTGCAGAAATTTACGACACAACGAGAACAAATATGTCAAAGGTTCAGTTGTATAGACCACTTTTATCCTCCAAACACCTTTTGATATGAAACTTCCAGTACTTTTTAAATCTTTTCTGAGCTCAATTTTTAACAGTTCTATCCAATATTTTATTTGTGTTTGAACATGCATACTATTTATTAATACTAAATATCTGGCGACTATTAAAGATATTAATTTTTTAAGGAGCCAATTTGTGAGAGTTTGTATTTCTGAATTCGCTGGTCATCGTGGTCATTCTGCGCTATATTTTAGAACAGGAACTATCATGTCAACAGTGAATGTTTCCATTTTTAACCGCTTATGGAAGTCGTTTGGTATACAAATTTTGCACTGTTTGTAGCATAAACACAAAATGCAATAGAGCATCATCAATCGTCGTCGTCGTCGTCATCATCATCATCTTCCATCGTCATTCATCATCATCATCATCATCATCACTCATCATCATCACACATCATCATTATCGATCAGTAGCATCATTTTCATCGTCAAACTTCAAGCTCGATGTTTTCCTATTTTGACTGTATGGGGAAATTTCAACCATAACCTTATTCGCGTTTAAGAGCAAGAGTGTTTGGCAAATCTAGACTTAACCAGCCTTGGGGATCAGCTGTCATGCTTTTATTTTGAATAGTGTTTGGATATTTCTACTCCCATATATTCAAAGATTTATTCGCTATCATTAATAATGAAAATGAACCGCAATTAAAACATCTAAGAAGTTAATATTACTGACGAAACAGATTTTTTGTTAAAGTTATTCAATAACACGCTTTAAGTATCTGGTGGGCTAATGTTTCCCAGTTATTAATACACCTTTTGCCAGTGAATTTAAGGCAAACCTGCATTCAATATCGCTTCACGAAATTGTTTGATAAGTCTGGCTTATATTGTACCTTCTCAGACTTTTATGCAATGAATGTAATCGTATGACAAATTCCCGTAGCCAGTGAGCGAAGGGAAATTTGTTTCTTGTGTCCGAAGTTGTTTAATATTGTTCCATTCGTTTCAGTATCAACGAATATCGTGAAATGCCACTTGCATAACTATTTTTCTTTTCAGTCAAAAGGCCCCATTTTATCATTCAATAATTTCGTATGAAAATTATGTACATTGATTGGTTTCCACAGCCGTTCCCTCGGGATAAATAAACAACACTGCGCCGGCCTTACTTTCCTTTAATAGCGAATTTATCTAGATATCGATCTCCCTCTTGTTGATTAAAAATGGTTTATGGTATTTTTACGCGAGTCAAGATTTTTAGTGAAAACTCCTTTATTTAGCCGTCAGAATCCTACTTTAACCCATGTAAATTCAACGTCGACCATTTAACCCTAATTTCTATAGAAAGAAAAAGTCCTATAAAGGAAGATATCTTTCTGTGTGTGGGGTGAAAGAAGCGATATGCAAATCGCAAGGAGTGGCTGTTTGAAATCGCCATCCAGTTTATAAATCGTATGAACAATTATGAAACGTTTTACATATTTTATCTGCAAATGCTTTTGAGTATACTATTTTACCTGATATCATATGGTGCAAAAATCCTTTGCTGCGGGTATAGAATTTTGCAATGGTAACACCTGACACCAAAACACCCACTAACGAAATCAGGGCGGCTTGTATAAAAGCCTTTTACATGCTGTTAGAATCTCAACAAAGACCCAGGATTTCCCTTTTTAATTAGTTCGTGAAGCGTGTGTTGAAATAAGTGCAGTGTATTGTCCCAATCGAATTTAAGGTAATTAACCCACTCTAGTTCTACGCGAAGACAGTTTATCTGAAAAACCAGATATTGTCTTTTTCTCTGTCATTTTAATATCATAAGTATTTACTGACAAACACGGTTACGTCTTCATGGTGATATCGCTTATTAGGGTTCATATGCCCTAGTCGATGCGTTTATTGTAAGCAAGATGTGCCTTATGCACAACACTGCGGTACTTTTACCTAGCAACTCCGAATCTAGTTTCATTTGGAGATGGTTACCAACTTTTGAATATACTAATTCTTTATTAGGATGTGGGAAAATTATTGTTTATAATTGAGTTTTGATCTCATGTATTGGTTTGTTGGTATTCCTGTATAATAATTGAATAATATACCTCTCATAACAGGGTTATTATAATAGCAAATGTACATAAATGCTGATATGTTGTATAAGATGAAAGTCTCGAAGAGAGATACATTCGAGTGGTTACACATGAAGAACGACCTAAATGGAGCGGTGATTTTCGTATCAAGAATATGCTGACATTTTTCCTGTTAACGATTCATCTTTTTACCCATTTTTTTTCGCTTATTAAAACATTCGCCTTTTTGTCTCAGATGAAACATACACCAGGGACACGCTCTTAAAATGCAGATCAGTCAAATTGAAGCTCTTGATAACGTCCCATGTTTAACCCACATTTAAACCAAATGCACGTAACAACTTGTAGAGTATGTATTAACAAAACGAGGAATCATGTGGCTTTAGTTGGGTTGATCGATTTTTACAAGTGTTTTTTATACAAACGTAATCAAACTATGAATTCCCACGCATGTACTACCTGATACAATTGCCCCAACTGTGCAGACTGATTCCTGAATTGGAATAATCCTTGCATAAATGAAATTCTATACTTGAGAGCGAATTTTGTCCCTGATTAAAGTGATATATTGCTTATGAACTATCGGCCACATAATATAATGAAAAATCCCTAAAAAGTTCAAACCACAGATGGTTTTTTCAATGGCCATGGAGTATTCCATTGTCGAAAAAAAAATCCAGAGTTATTCCGACAAATGTACCATATTGGGGTACATCAATCATTGAATCTACATGTTTTTACTGTCCCTGTGGTATATTTACCGCGCCGCATTCATACCAAAACAAGAAGCCCAGGAAGATATATCACGTGACTTCAGCACGTTTGCCACAAGCCTCATCCTGTGAACTTCTTGAGCACACAAGGATATAGCGAAGTTCTTTTCAGAAATTGTTATTGCAAAAAAACGACACGTTTTAAAACCTCATGATTGGAGAAAAAATGTAAAGATGGGTGGTTTTTAGATATCATTTTGTAGAACAAAGTTTTAGTTGGCCTAACACAACAATCCATGAACGTGGTGTCGTTTAAAAGGGGTCGCGTAATATTTATAGTGTTTATCGCAGTCGCACTGTAAACCCTAAGCTCTATACAATGGATTGATTACACAACAGTAATTGTTAATGTTTAGATAAAAGGAGTCACGGTCGGACATCTTGGTCCTACATAACAACAAAAGGCATTCTGATACACCTTTGTAACATGAGTTGTATCCCGGGTGCACGTTTTAGAGACATGCCATCCCATACGCGCAAATACCATGAGCTAAATGAATTGTCTAAATGATTCTGTAGTCGTTATGTCCGCGTAATCCAATTTCAATGGAACAAATTTTGTATAAATGACCGGCTCTTAACCACCTGCTTGGCTCTTTTTGGATGACCAATATGGCCGTCCCGTGACTCCAATTACGAAGCCCAGTTTTCCAATTCATTGTATAGAGATCAGTGTTCGAAAACCCACTAATGCGCGGTTCAGCAATCTACTACTTTTCAATGTACCGAGTAGCGCTTCTTACTGTATGATGAAGAGTTTCCTTAATTTTATTTAAAAATCTTTCTCCAGAATCCCAGGCTCATTTTATAAAAATTAGGCACCAAATGTATGCCATTTTTGATAAATTTATATATTTTAAAGGAAAACGTTAAATTAAAGCTGGGTTTTTAATTTCAATGTTAAAAAGTAAACGCGATAGTCTTTAGCCAGAACTTGACTAACACACCGATCATATTCACTTGGTGTGAAAGAACTTAAACATGGCTTGTGGCAATTAAACGATTAGCCGAAATAATAAAAACATGGCGTCTCGTTAATCGTCTCCTGCCTTCGAAAGTGTAAGATGAAATGGTGTTTTCTTCGCAGGAATTGCTCCAATGACCATGAAATTGAAAACCATCTGGTACGTCATTATTAGGGATATTTCATTATATATGTGCGATAGATTCATACCAATAAATCCCTTTAAGAAATTATCACTGGTGAGAACCAGTACTTACTCGTTTACACAGATATTCAATGTACTGAAGATGGGAGGTGAAATACTGCCCATTATTTGGCTGAGTGTGGTGTCATTTGCCCCCCCCCCCCCACTTGATGGTTTGACTATCATAAAACTTATTCTATTATGCCGTTGAGAGCAATTCAAGCGCATTTGGACAGGGAAACTAAAGTTTAACAAGGTACCTTACAATGGGGAAAGAACATGAAAAAACACCTTTTTCTCAGAAGCGCAGGCTACGTCGAATGAGAACCCAGAAAGGTACTTCAAAACGTACTTGGAACCTAAGAAATAACAAATTAGTGTTAACAGAAAAATGTATAAATACCGTGGATTTGTCTTCTACATCATCCACAATGTTGACGGCGACCAACGAGTTATTTACTTAACTTCAGAGAGTGAGAGAAAGTAAAGTCTCTCAAATTTCGTAAAACAATCTATTTCATAAGCCCAACGCATTTTATTTAATTTAGGAAGTAGACACTTCAGATACGGTAACCAACCTTACCTTATCTAATATTCAAGCATTATTTTTAACAATTCAAATTCGGTCTTCGGAAGGTCAAGGGGAACCCGCCCATCAAGTTTTAGGAACGTGCGACCCTCGGTCTCCGAGAAAATAGACGCGGGCAGACAGACAAACAGACACACAGACCATCGGTATTATTAGTTTTTATTTAAGGATCGCCAGGTCTCTGGGCTTTGGACTTTGGCGGGTTAAACCCGGTTTTGTGAGATCTCAACCATTCCACTTCCCTCAGAGCATATTGCTGGAGTTGCTTGTAGCTCCATCTGTCTGAAAGCCTTTGAGCTTCTGCTGAGCCAGATGACATAGCTCGCTCTGAGTGCAATTTTGGCTGCTGTATCGGTTATAGACTTTCTCTTTCCTTTAGGAATGCCCAAGGATGCCAGGCATTTGTTGACTGATGTATTGCAGAAACATCTGATTCCTACTTCTATTGGAAAGTAGTATGTAGATCATCCTCTGCTTTCACAGTCAGCCACTAGATCTTGGTATTTGCACTTCTTTCTTGCATATGCATTGGATAGGTTCCCCTCCATAGGGACCGTCAGCTCTATGGTGACCACTGTCTTTGTTTTGGTAGAAAGGATGGTGATATCTGGTCTCTTAGCTGTCTCAGTGATTTCTGGAGGGAACACTTTTTGTTTGTGGTCCTCATCCATCAGGAATATCCAGTCATTGGCCTTCTTCAGAATGTTGGTTGGCTCTGTCTTAGGCATTGGTAAGACTGGATTTCGATAGGTTGTACCATCAGCTGTGCGAAAGGCTATTGTAGAGATGGAGTTCAGATTCTCAGGTGGGATGTTTTTTTTTGCCTCTACGACGTATGGTGCCAGACCTGTAGAGATTGCTTTAAGTGTTTGGTCATGGCGCCAGTTGTATCTTCCGCTTTTTAATGAGTAGCTACAATCATTCAGGATGTGGAACAGTGTACAATGACGATGATAACATAATTGGCAGAGTCCAAGATTGGTCTTGCCCCACAGCTTCAGATTGGCAGGGGGTGGAAGTTGATCATGAATTGCGTTGATGTGGAAAGACAGCAGCTCTGGTGTCTAGACATACAGACTCCCAGTTCAACCACTGCCCTTTTTTCACGCATCCGTAAAGGTACACCAACATGTCTTCCTCATCTACATCTTTTTTTTGTCCGGTGAGGCATTTCATTTGTTCTTGATGACTCATGTCTTTGATCAGCGTTTGATTCTTTTTGTACCCAAGACCGGCTAAATCCGTCTGACCTCTAGCCATTTCATGTATAATTAGATGTCGTTCTTGCTCTTCTCATTCTTTTATACCATTAAATCTGGCTTTCGTCTTTTTAATTTCCATGCATTTTCTGTAGAGTGTCTGTGTATTTCCATCTTTAGAGTACTTGTTTAGATGGTACTTAGTTACCTGCATACATTTGACTGATGTGGTTAGCCTTTTCAGTTGCAGGCCATAGTGTTTCCTGTTCCTGTACAGAGCGCTGGTGGTGGTACATCTGCTTATACCTGCGCACTGCTTCAGGTATTTGGTGCAAGTAGCTTCCAGACTTTCGACGTAGGACATTGGGAAGTTATAGATGGTGTACCCCTCTCAGTTTGGGTACAATAGCTTTATTGTATATCCATAGCTTCATAGGCCCACTCAGTTGACTGGAATTGGTTGTTTGAAACATTTCTGTCAGCTTTGTGCATACCATGTCTCTGTTGTTATTGTCCTTCAGCTCGTTATAGATCAGCTTCCCGAGGAACCGCATGGGTTGACCGTGGATATAAGTAATCTGCTCTCTGTCTATTTATAGGCCGGGATCGTATGCCACATATTGCGTTTTGTATCATTGTCGCTTTTGTTCTGTGTTGGGGACAAACCTCTTCATGGCATGAGACTTGCATTTGCTTGGTTTGGCTTTCATGGTCCGTGTTCACTTGAGGAAGTTGTTCACTGTATTTACGAGTTCTTGGCATCCTTCTGGACTCCTAGCAACGAGGGCAAGGTCATCTGCGTATGCTTTGGCAGATGATATGATGTCAGATCCACTCATGCAGTACCCGGAGATCAAGACACAGATTGAAGACGGCCAGAAACAGGATGTGGGAGAGTTGGCAGCCTTGGAAGACTCCTATCATGCACTGTATCCAGTCAGTTGTCTATTCAGTTGTTTTGACACATATGAACAGCTCATCATAGGTATTTAAATATGATCTTCCTAATGTGGTCTGGTACATGATACCACTCTTAAGCAAACTGTACAAGGTTGTGTGGTACAGTACCGTATGTATTTTGCAGGTCCAGCCATGTTGTCACAACTGGTTTACCATTCTTTTTGGCATCTTCAGTTAGTGTTTCTGTGTGTTCCACACGTCCTGATATTTTCTCCATGAAACCCTTCTGAATGGATAGGTCGATATAGTTGTTTTCTGTTAGGTAGTTGATGGTTCTTTGAAGCGAGAATACCCATTCCGCGGTTACCACTAGAATTCTTCAGTGTGATGGGCCTTATGCAGGAGGGATCACTCAAAATAATTGAGTTTGAAATTTTCCGTTAGTTACTCCGGCGTAACAGGCTTTTCTATCAATATTTCCAAGCCACAGATCACTAGTTCGGCTTCATAATTGCGATACTGTAGGCACGGCGATTCTTAAAGTTCTAGCACGTTGTAGTATGATGTTGGTATCTATATAAAGCGTATGGCATCCAGGCTTAAATTATGACATAATATAGAGTTAAAAATTTAGGCCACCCAAAATGCGACCAATCACGACCCCTTTCCTCCTTGCCAAAGAAGAATGACGTCACCGCCTGAACATGCTAACTAGATCGCACATTATCTAGAAACAGGTGTCACGCAGACCAGTATGGGCCCGTTTTTTATATAAGCGCTATCCCTAACTCATTTGTATTTAAAGAGTAGTGTCGTATTTCTGTACAACAAAAGGATATAAATGCAACTAAAGTCACACTTACATGGTTAGTGTACATAGTAAAAGTGGAAATCATATTGCAATAATTCAAGATGTTTAAGAAATCTGATTTTTGGCGAACGCAGAAGTAAAATCCACTCGATGCTATATTTTGTTGAGAAGCTTTGAGAGGTGTATCACTTATCCCTTATTTCATCTTTTTACAAAGAACATTTGGCACTGCCCACATGTGCATCTGTAGAAAAATATAATAAAGGACAACCAACAATGGAATGTTGAGATTACCACGGCCGGCGGCGGTTACGAGTTGCAGCTGCTTCATGTCCAACCACAACGAAAAAATACAACAACGTGTGTAATTACACACGTTGTTGTACTTTTCTTTGTTGTTGGACATGATATAACATAGAAACGGGTGCTTCGGTTTCTATTTTAGAGCCATATGTGAGAGGAGCAAGCATCTTATTTTCTTTGCCGTTTTGGTATCCTTGTGCAATTATAAAAACAAATGCCAAAGACGTTACGTTTACAGAATGCTTCTACACAACAGTGTGCATCACTCGCATGCAGTGTAACGCAGTATACTGTGTTCAAGTGCTGACGTAAGCCAACTATCCGCCCAATTCCTTGCGCGAATACGCTGTTTGGAAGTTTTACTTATAATTTAGCTTGAGGCTAATACGTATCAATTGGGCAAAGAAGATGTAGTTTATTGTTGTGATAAATATCAACTATAAAATAGCCCTTATTTATACGTTCAACATGCTAACTCTTTAAATAAGCTTGGCAGAAATTGTTCAATGTTAGATAGATTCAAATGATAGCTAACATGATAGATCGAAGAAATGGAATACATCTAGGACTAGAAAGATGTTTTTTGACCTAAGCAATTGCAACAGATTTTTTTTTTTTTTTTTTTTACATGGTTAGTGTACATAGTAAAAGTGGAAATCATATTGCAATAATTCAAGATGTTTAAGAAATCTGATTTTTGGCGAACGCAGAAGTAAAATCCACTCGATGCTATATTTTGTTGAGAAGCTTTGAGAGGTGTATCACTTATCCCTTATTTCATCTTTTTACAAAGAACATTTGGCACTGCCCACATGTGCATCTGTAGAAAAATATAATAAAGGACAACCAACAATGGAATGTTGAGATTACCACGGCCGGCGGCGGTTACGAGTTGCAGCTGCTTCATGTCCAACCACAACGAAAAAATACAACAACGTGTGTAATTACACA
Organism: Ophioderma brevispina; assembly: GCA_023653785.1. Lineage (NCBI taxonomy): Eukaryota > Metazoa > Echinodermata > Ophiuroidea > Amphilepidida > Ophiodermatidae > Ophioderma > Ophioderma brevispina. The sequence goes on along the minus strand of JAMKCH010002174.1, from coordinate 48,388 downwards.
CGTTGTTGTACTTTTCTTTGTTGTTGGACATGATATAACATAGAAACGGGTGCTTCGGTTTCTATTTTAGAGCCATATGTGAGAGGAGCAAGCATCTTATTTTCTTTGCCGTTTTGGTATCCTTGTGCAATTATAAAAAACAAATGCCAAAGACGTTACGTTTACAGAATGCTTCTACACAACAGTGTGCATCACTCGCATGCAGTGTAACGCAGTATACTGTGTTCAAGTGCTGACGTAAGCCAACTATCCGCCCAATTCCTTGCGCGAATACGCTGTTTGGAAGTTTTACTTATAATTTAGCTTGAGGCTAATACGTATCAATTGGGCAAAGAAGATGTAGTTTATTGTTGTGATAAATATCAACTATAAAATAGCCCTTATTTATACGTTCAACATGCTAACTCTTTAAATAAGCTTGGCAGAAATTGTTCAATGTTAGATAGATTCAAATGATAGCTAACATGATAGATCGAAGAAATGGAATACATCTAGGACTAGAAAGATGTTTTTTGACCTAAGCAATTGCAACAGATTTTTTTTTTTTTTTTTTTTACATGGTTAGTGTACATAGTAAAAGTGGAAATCATATTGCAATAATTCAAGATGTTTAAGAAATCTGATTTTTGGCGAACGCAGAAGTAAAATCCACTCGATGCTATATTTTGTTGAGAAGCTTTGAGAGGTGTATCACTTATCCCTTATTTCATCTTTTTACAAAGAACATTTGGCACTGCCCACATGTGCATCTGTAGAAAAATATAATAAAGGACAACCAACAATGGAATGTTGAGATTACCACGGCCGGCGGCGGTTACGAGTTGCAGCTGCTTCATGTCCAACAACAACGAAAAAATACAACAACGTGTGTAATTACACACGTTGTTGTACTTTTCTTTGTTGTTGGACATGATATAACATAGAAACGGGTGCTTCGGTTTCTAAAGACCCCCAAAAAAGTAACGCAGCATGTCTAAATACCCACATAGGTTACAAACCATTGGTCTTTGCACGAAAACATGAAATTATATTACTAGTTCGTTTTCTTCCGTAAATTTTGATACCCTTCTTTCCCCATTGCAATCAATATTGTCAACACAATACCCATTATAAGAAAATCTCTCCCTTTTTAAAAGTTGCAATAAAAGGTATAGCCATATTGATTGCCTTTCAGTGAAAGACCACATTCTTCCGCATGAAGTGTGTGTCACTTAATGCATGGTTGTGTATTGTAACCTTGTAATAATGTCTTCAGATGCAACTTTGAAAATGTGACACATTTTCGTAAAATGGACATTGTGTTGGCGATATTGATCACAATGGAGCAAGAAAGGTGTCAAAATTTGCAGAAAAAAACAGACTATTGATATCATTTTATGTTTTTGTGCATAGACCAATGGTTTGTAACTTATGGGGGTATTTAGACATGCTGCGTTACTTTTTTGGGGGTCTTTATTTTAGAGCCATATGTGAGAGGAGCAAGCATCTTATTTTCTTTGCCGTTTTGGTATCCTTGTACAATTATAAAAAACAAATGCCAAAGACGTTACGTTTACAGAATGCTTCTACACAACAGTGTGCATCACTCGCATGCAGTGTAACGCAGTATACTGTGTTCAAGTGCTGACGTAAGCCAACTATCCGCCCAATTCCTTGCGCGAATACGCTGTTTGGAAGTTTTACTTATAATTTAGCTTGAGGCTAATACGTATCAATTGGGCAAAGAAGATGTAGTTTATTGTTGTGATAAATATCAACTATAAAATAGCCCTTATTTATACGTTCAACATGCTAACTCTTTAAATAAGCTTGGCAGAAATTTGGTGTGTTCAATGTTAGATAGATTCAAATGATAGCTAACATGATAGATCGAAGAAAGGGAATACATCTAGTACTAGAAAGATGTTTTTTGACCTAAGCAATTGCAACAGAAACAATTTTGTGTTTCATACTTCTGAATTGTTACGGAATAATGTGTTAAAAGTCTAGAAAAATCAAAAATGAGGGGACATGTAAAAAAATTGACCCCATCAACAAATGAGGGATCCCCTGTTGCACCTAGAATAAGTTTGGTTTAAATCCATCGAAATGATGCGGATATTATAGGCAAATGTTATTTTTTCAAAACAAAACAGACACAACAAACAACAGTTCTACATCAACAGCTAACAACAGCAGTGGACAGAGTTTCTGGATTATAACTTCATAACGTTCAAGGGTCGTCATGGTAATTTATTTCAGAGTTGCTTGATTTTGAAGAAAATCAAAAATTGTTGCTGGTATGGTTATTACAAATCCCAAATATTTATGTCGTTTGTTGTGGAGTAGGATGGAAAATTTGTTGCATATTAAATTTTACCCATCTATGTAATATATCAGTTTTCATGAGAGCATGTATTTAACATCACTCAAACTTGGTAAAACAATTTGTAAGGAAAATTTTGGGCAATCAATTTTTACACTCGGGTAAAATCTGAGTAAATCGATATAAAAACGTCTTGAGGGAGTGTAATGTTTCATAAGCTGAGGATTAGTTTCGCATGTGACTCACGTCTCAAGGTGATACCCTAACAGCACAAAGTTGAAACAGAATCTTAACGGAATGATTCCGGTTGTCTTTTGTTCTACGAAAATAATCGTTTGAGTCATTCCCGGTGTAGAAGTAGTAACCATTGTCCGGCGTACTTCATAGTCGGGAACAACATGGTGAACACTAGGGCAATCGATTCCGTTGACTCTTTACGCAACATTAGTTTAACGCTTTATTCCGTTATCGTCTATGGAGCCCCGGACAGGCTCATACCGGACTATATCTGCTTTCACACCGGCATTATCTACACATTTCGTCTTTGTTCCCACAATGCAATCTTCAGGAAGTTAGTCGAAATAATTACTACTGCTTAGTTCCAGCAGAAAAGACAGTCACGGGGTTTTGTCACTTGTCAGTATAAACAGGTTAACCCCTTCCTCCGGCACATGCATTGGGGGTCAATGGAAAACAAGGCTATAGCGATTGAAAAGACTTTGCCACGATTTATTAGTGACTTCAATGTGGCGATTGCAATTCGACATGCTCAATATTGATTGAACCAAACATCCTCATGCAAGTTGTTTTTTAAGTTTGTAAATGCTCTATGCGTATTAATCTACGTTCATGGAATGCTGCCTTTGGTCGCCTTTGCGGCCATTAACTTTCCAAAATTGCAAATAGTGAACACAATGTGAAATCGATGTGGCACACGCCCTATTTTTACATATTGGGGCATAGTCATGTCAAAGCCAAGTAACATTTTGAAGATGTAATATCCAATAAGTCGTATCTATCTAAAGGTAAACGAGCTAAAACTCAGCCGGACAGCCGGACTCATTTTTCAAACTCTATGTGAGGCAAATTGAGACAAATATCAAAATAATGTTAACATTATTGGCGAATACCAGTTGAGGTCTTTTAAAGACCGCACACACTCAAACGTACACTTCGATGTGCTTTACTCTTCACTAAGAGATTTCAATAGCATGTGGATGGCATAGTACATTAACCGAAAGTTTTAAACAAACGAACTCCTACAAAAGTCCCATCACAAGAACTAATCTTGAACTTAAAAGACGAATTCGAATTATGAGAGCGAATGAGATACACACGCTGAACTGCAAAATAGGTTACCGTGGGTCTTACTCCTAATATGTGACATTTTCTGATTCCCCCGTTCACCCAAGAGAAAGCAAGGGACCTTTAGTTCGCAGATAAAACCATGAATCTATCAACCTTGTTTGCACCAATGAACTGGCTATTCACCATGTTACAGAATTCGAAAACAGTTTGCTGCAGTAGGCAAGGTTGCTCATGTTGCTGCGGAGGAAACCTACTTATGCTACTTCTACACAATGGGCAGATCGTTGGGAAGGACTAATTACACACTAACATTGTATTTTGATAACCCAAAAGCTCCTAAACTACCTTGTGGAAATCCGAAAGGACCAGCGGGGGATATGCAACATTGATAGTATGAATGTTTCGGCGCAAATGTTGTTCATATACTTTTATTGATTAAACAAACCACATCTTCGCCAGCCACAACGATATGTCATCTCGTTCTAAGTAAAAGCGCCAAACCGCGCCCACACTGGGGCGACCACAAATTAATTGTGAACTTGACCAGACACAAGTCCGCAGTTAAGTCGATAATGCCAAGTATTAAGACTTCACATGATCTTAGAACCATCATTTAACATCCAGCAAAGAAAATGCCCCTTTACATAAAAGTTGTAGGTGGGACACATGTTACTTATTACCAGTCGTGAACCAGTATGTTTAAAATAATTGCGATCATTTGTAAATTTTGCAGGGATCTGGTGAGAGCTTTTTATTTTATCTTTTTTTCTTAAAATGACCCACGCTTTTGCTTACACCACTGAAGTAAATGGCAAATTTAGATAGAACTATAAAGGGGATCGATATCAAATAAGACTATGTATGATTTGATATGGTCCAATGGCAAAGTCTCCGAAAGTTGTTATGAATCCAGAAAACAAACACCACAAATGATATTGCTAAAATTGCGTGGAGGATTTACATTAGCATTTCATTGTCTGATATTTATGACATATAATTTAGTTTCTTCGCAGTTGTATGTAGTAATATCAATGGCAAAAAATGGTAGGTAGTACTATCAATGGTCAAAAAGGACATGGTATAGATTTTAAATAGATATATCTAATTTGATGAAAATGTCAACAATATGGTATTCATTCCAATGTATCATCTTTGTAAAACGGCCCACATCATGTCATTTATATTTTATCCAAAGTAACGGTAAATGTAATATTTGCTGGATGTTGGACTAACACGACCTTCAGTACAGGGACCTAATTATTCTGGTAGCCAATGCTGCAGTAGATTCACATGGCATGAACAATTGTATTGGATAGTGTGTCATGAATCTTTAATTGCATATGTTGAAACATACTTGCAATTTCGCCTTTGGGATTTTCAAACCTAGGCGATCGTTCAGCGCGATATGTCCCAAGAGCATCCAGAGACTACGGTGATTTCGGTGGTGTTTAATTTGATTGAATGTCTGCAGAGGCTAGCTTTAAATTTCAACATGAATATGCTGGATGTTGGCAAACCCGACCTTATTCAGTACAGGAACCTAATTATTCTGGTAGCCAACGCGTCATCAAATTCAGATGTCATGAAAAGTCGAATTGAATAGTTTTGGATCCTAATTTACATAGTATCTGCTGAAACATATCTGCAATTTTACCCTTGGGATTTTTAAACATAGGCGATCGGTTAGCGTTATTCTTCCTAGAGCAACCAGAGGCTACGATGATTTCGGTGGTGTAACTTGTGATTAGAATTCTGCAATCTTGATCACAATTGGTTGTGACACTTGCCCTGAATTGTCATGTAAGGGCAATGTGTGATTGTTTAAAGAAACGTATATTGTTTTCTTCCTCTTATTCCATACTTTTGCAAACCCCCTCGCGCCCCACCAATCAATGGTGGGATACATATGTAGGACATTTGAATGAGCGTACTTCCAGTGACCAACATCGATCCAGGGGCTGGGGGCTAGGCTCTTCGGGCCAAGTGGCCCATAAGGCTGCAAGAACATTTCTCCAGTGCACCCTGTCTCTGGCTATTGGTTTTGCTTGATTCCATGTTTTCCATCCAAATAATGCCCTCTCCTTTTCCACTGTTCGCCTCCAGGTTGCTTTGGGCGCCCCACCTTCCTCCGGCCTTCAGGAGCCCAAGTAAGTGCGGTCATACAGTGGCACTTGTCATCTTCCCTAAGCACAATGGCTATCCATTTCCGCGCTTTCTTGAATTTCTTGGACTTATAGGTTTTGTTTTGTTTTCCTAAGTCTGACTTGATTTGACACAACCTTGCGGCCACCTGACTGTCAGAATCCTTCTAAGGCATTTGAACTGAACTGTGTCTTCAGCTTTCTTATTTCACTTTCATTTGCTTTCCATGTCTCACATCCATAGAACAGCTGATTGACAAGGTGCTTGGTATAGCCTTATTTTTGTATTTAAGGTGATTTGTTTCAGACTCCAATTTGGTTTAAGCTTCATGAAGACCCATTGCGTTCCTTATCTCCTATCAATGTCTTCTATTCTTTCTCCCCCTCCTCCATTGCTTTGTTGATATTTGCACCCAGTAAGTGTACTTTATCCACCTCATTAGTGCTGACCTGCCTATGGATTTTTGGTCATTGCATTGCTGGTGCTCCTTCATTACTTCTGTTTTTGGTGTTTTATTTTGAGTCCTTTCTTGATGCAAATCATTCACTTTTTGATCTTTGGTTTGCATGTTTGACGTTTGAATGACCACAAGGCACTGAAATCGGAAGTCCAAATCTTCTACTCTCTGTAAATTTCCATCGTATCCCCCTTGTTATTTCCTTTGGTTGCATTTCTCATATCCCGTCCACCAATCAACGATACAACCGACATTCACGTCCTCCTTGTTTTACAAAACCCGGTTTTTACCGTTAAACCATTCAATGACTCCTCCCATTATCTAGTCACGCGACGCGCATTCGGCCTATCATCCATACAAGACTGGAACCATTTTTAAAATCCTTGGGGGTATTACCATAGCTTGCCATTATTGTCCAAAGGCTGTTTCTCGGAAACGAGACATGCTTTTTTTGAAAGTCCAGAAAAGTAATGTAAAGGTTTACTTGCCATTCCTCCACCTGGCTCAACTATATTCGCATATAAATATCTGCTCACTGTACTTCTTCCTTTCCTGAATCCAGCTGCTCGTCTCTCAACTTGTTATTCCCATGCCATTCACATTCTGTCATGGGCATCTTCCAAATACTTTACTTTGAAACAGATGTTAATGGTATCCCACGCCAGTTGCCCACATTCTGAGAGATCGCCTTTCTTTGGTAATTTGATGATTAACCCCTGTTCCATGCCTTTGGTACTTCTTCCGGGATCCCCATATGTATTGCGAATCAGCAAATGAGTCTGAGGGTCGGTCAAATTCAATTTTTACTTTTTTCATAGCATCTGTAAATGCATCATTTAAAAGTCTACATTTTGCTGAAATCCCCATTGAAATTGACCAATTAGTTCCAAAGAAATATGATCAGTTGAAGGTGGCCAAACAATAAGGAAACAAAAGACATTTTCCCTTTTTCCTCCTTTGGTTTGGCTTTATCTCAAAAATCAATTATTTGCGACTTCCGCCCTCATATTTGCTTGATCACTCACATCATGGTGTTGAACAGTCAGCAAGCCAGCCTGTAGATGTGTTTTATGTCAAGCTTTTAGCATTCTGCTGTTTATTTCGGCGTCCTTTTCCCCCCCCACCTGAATTTTAACCATTCCTTCATCTTTCTGATTGCATCTTCTCCTGTGTCCTGCCTTTGAGATTATTCACAACTCATGGTATCACTTATGTTGTTTATCTTGACTATGATATCTCTGTTACTAGTTGTTTTGGGATTGGTCGTTAAGGTTTCTTCAAAATGTTCTTTCCTCTTTTCCTCTTGTGTATCTTCGTTAGAGTTTCCTGCTATTGTCTTTAACTGCATCGTTTGCTTTGTGTTTAACCTTATGTCGTTGCTTAGTGTCTTAGTAATCTTGGTACAAGTCCTTCAATCTCCCTTACCCGCCGGCATCCCCTGCTTTTCACAAGCAAGATCATCTGTCCACTTTCTCTCGTCGTTCCTCAACTCCTCTGACTTCCTTATCTTTGGTTTGGTATTCACTTCTGAGTTTTTCTTTGATTCTGGATATTTTGTCCATGTTTTATGTCCCTTTTAACCTTCCTTTCCTCAACCAGGTTCCCTGATTCTTTGGCTGATCCATGGCTTTTGTCCCTTCTTTGTGTAACCAATAAGCTGGACTGTCATTTGCTGTTTCTTTGGACGCATCCTTCCAAGTGCTGCCATTTTACTTCGACATCATCATCGTCTATATCTTGACGTGCATCAAATCTGTTATATAATATGAGTTCTAATAGAGAATTTTGCTTGGGAGGCAGGTATATGTAGTTTGGTTGTGTCAAATTTCCTCGTTGTTTTAGACTGTTGTTTTCGCTTCGATTCAATTTTGGTGCGCACTAGTTGATGATCATGTAATCTTGTGAATCATCGTGTTGAAGATGGTGCCATCCAGCACAAGCTTGGTTTAGACTACAAAAATCGACCAATCTCTCTCCATTAGCAATCCGCATTCCAATCGCCGTTTCCCCATAATGCTTCACAGGCTTCATTGTCCTCCACCGACCTTAGATTAGGTCTCCCATTAACATAAGTATTGTCATTCTCCTTATGGATAGTGTCACCACCGATGTAGTTGTTTCATAGAAAAGTCCCTTATCTGCATCAGTTGCTTCGTGGTTGGTGCATACATCTGAACAATTGACACTTTAATAAATTTGAGAAAATCCTTGCATAAATAATCCTGTCATTTATTGTTTCCATTCCATAAGTGAGGCTATGCTTTCTTAGACATCATTATGGCAACACTGTGTTGGTGTAGATTGTCGTCACGCCCCTGAAAATTAATCACACTTTCACCAGAACTCAGCTACTTTTCATTCCCTGTCCATTCGACATTCACTAACCCCTAAGATTTCTCAGCTGAGCAATTTTCCATTGGGAAGTAGAATTTCTAACTTCCACATCCATGTTGAAATTTTCTTTGCCTGGTGAACGACTTATTCGGCCGCTGTACCCTGCCGGCTTGGGGGGGGTTCAGGTGGTGTCATGCTGTCCCACAAACTAGATGTCGCCATCCTTCCGGAATCTGGCCGTCGTCCTGCCAAGGCCATTTCAGCATCCCGCTGGCTACGATTCCATTCTGCGTTTTCCGTAAGAAGAATGATTTTTACGGGGTGAGGTAGTTGCTCAATCACGCCCAACCCCCAACCTGTGGGGGCCCAGTTTTGTTTTGCTCTAGTACACTGGGCGCAGATACTTGGTGCCCAGCCACCCTGGTCTGTTCGCCCCACTGAATGATTCCAATGGTTACCAAACACCCTACCACTTGGCGTATTCGCAGGTGCATCTCCCATAGTCTCACAGTCGGTTGTCCCCCACTATACATACTATGGTGCGTGCTGATACGACTTCTACTACACTTAGCATCAGTTACTGAGCTACAACGGACAGTCTCCTCCTTGTACGGTCCATCACAAAGTGTTAAGAGACTAAAGGCATTTTAAGGGTGGGATACATATGTAGGACATTTGAATGAACGTACTTCCAGTGACCAACATTGATCCAGGGGCTGGGGGGGGGGGCACATTTAACATTTAAGAAGCAAAGTGGCCCAACATTTATGACCGAGATTTTAGATGCTAGCTTGAAATTTGAATATTATATGTCACCTAGGTTTTTGCACTAACTTTCTGCCTTTTTCAAAACAAGCAAACAAGCACATTAAATCAATTTGCTAATCGACGGTGCGATTTCTTGCACTTGATATACGGTTAACTGGTTAAAAAATGGAAAGAGTTTAATGGACGGATGATATAGTCAGGGAGCAGTGATTGTATTCTGAAGTTATTCCTCAAAAACAGAGCCTGTCTACGGTTCACAGCTGTGCAGACAAACAGGGAATGTCTGTTCAACACCGAGGCAAAGGCAGGCTGAATAAGTAATATATATCCGTGATTTGCTATCATAACATTCAAACCTAGAACATTTTGTCCCAGATGGAAACGAATACATTAAATTGTTGAATGAAAAAAACGTGATGTTCCAGAACGTTAACCTTAGTTAGCAATGACGGTCTCGAAAAGCTAACTGGAGTTGTTTATCCAATGCAAACATTATTGAATGAAAAAAGATAGGGATATGTTGTTTTTGACGACAAATATTTTTCGAAGTGCAATTCCATGTCTTCTATTACGAAATTGCACTAGCAACCATGAGAATTGCACTTGCATACAAAATAGACTATTCATCAAACTATCTCTATAGGCATTCCCGACGGGTTTGTACAAGGAAACACGATTGTTTCAAGTAATTGCTTGGGCTTGAATGCTTTACAACATTAATGTAATTGACAGCTTTGTTAACGCCATTTTTATATTTAATAACGACGCTTTGACCAAGAACGGATTCCAATAAATCCGGAGATGGCCGGAGGCATCGAACGGCCACTGCTGGAGTTATCGATGATATTAACAGGTACCTTTTTCAAGAATTGAACATGTTGTAAATCTTGGTGTTTTATTTTATCATGTTCGTTCTTTTTGCAGACGTGATCTGGTTATACACTGTTATTTCGAAAGTTAAAGGAATAAACGGTGTATTGCTAATTCGGAACATTAAAAAAATTAAAGCGGCAAAAGAGTAATAAAATCCATGGGTTACTATCTTGCATGGATGACTGGGAAATTACTTTCAAACATCATTCTATAACTGTGATTTTACAATACATTTTTCGAGATAAATTCCTTCGTGTGATACGTTTACGGATCTGTGCGCGTGGTATTGCAAAGGCCAACCTTGGATCGTAGGCAACTCAATTTAATGGTTGGTCTAGTCTAATGCGAGTGAAATAAGTATATTGTCATGAATACTCCGTTTTTAACATCAAGTTTCGTGTATATAGACGGCTCGATCACTTATTCAGAAATGATAAATAAGTCGAAGACAAGCATTTAACTTGTATTATATGAAAGATAATTGCCAAAGAATTACTTTATGCAACAAAGTAGCAAATTAATAAAAAAACAATGGCTGAAAATCCAAGATTGTGGCCGTGGAGCGTATTGTTTTCAAGTGCTTACCAAGATACTCAGAAGAAGAAAGGAGTACTTTAAGACTCTGAAAATTGAAGAAAAAATCGTCTTTGGTTTCCAAATCAACAAAATCTAGGAAAGTTGGTCAAAAATCTGGCGGATATGTCGGATATGCAATAAATGATCAGGGCCGAACCTTGTGTTAATAGTAATGTTTAAAGCTCGTATTCGCATCTGCAGAAATAGAGCTTAATTAAAAGGTAAATACATGAATGTTACAATTTAGAACGACACTTGAAAACGGATACCAAATTTTTTTTTCGAATTCCAAAAAAACTCGTTGGCTTGTAAGTCTGTATTTTGTCTACAATGGAATGCATTCCGGAATATACACTGATAACTCATTTTTTAAACACCTGAGAGAGACCTACGGTAGGAAAGTATTGAATGTTATCGCGATAGCGGTCAGAATCCGTCTGATCCGTATCTAATATCCTGCTACATAATTTACTCGCGTAACCACTTCTTTTTAGCAAACGAAAGAAACGCCTCATGTATCAAAGGTATACGCCCTATTGAAGTCGATATTCACCATGACCTCTAAAACATTTGGCGTATAAGAAAATACATCTAGGCAGTTCAGGTGAAAATAAGTGTCTGCATCCGTGGGATTTGTATGTGAAAGAGAGAGACTCTTCAGCAACTCAGAACACTTCGAATTTTTGAAATCGGACATTCCGTTGCAAACTTATTCAAATTTTTGTACTCGTACATAACAGTCATTTGGAGAACAAGTGTCAAAGGTCAAGTCTTTTATTTGCTTTATTTTGCCTATCACCATGGTAGTGTCCTCTTTCAACACAAAAATATGTACAGAATCTAAACAATAAAAGGGATACAATGTTTTTTTTTAGGTTATGTTCCTGATATATGTACCTACAGATTACATAACATTACAAGTATTTATCTCTCCATTTACCAACTAATTTGAATAATTTTTGAGGAAAAATGTTTAAATTTTGTGTTTTTCAATGAGAAAGAAAATAACCATTTCTTAATATAGATGTACTTTAAGAAAAACTTACACACTATCATTCTGCAACTTAATACACTCATATACAGAATTTTGCAGCAACAGAGTCTATTCAATAGCCTTACTTTACCCTAATTAGCATATTTTGACCCAAAATGAGCAAAATTTGCCTTTTTTTTTTAAAATCACAATGCAAATAATCTGAAAATTTCATAAATTTTTCTATGAGCATAAACAAACATAATTATGAACCAAATGAGCCTAATTAATGCTCTTAAATTGGCCTAATAAACATAATTATTTTAACCAAAAATATGCAAAAGTTAAGAGTTTTGTTATTTTCTTGCATTTTGTGAGAAGTTTACAAGCTATCAGTCTGAAATTTTTATGGTTTCCCCTTCAAACCTTTACCAACACAACTATGAAGAGAGTGAGTTGTATGAAATGTTACATAGGCCTAATTTGCATATTGTTGCAAAAAATGAGCATATTTGATATTTTTTATTAAATTTTGCATTTTGTAGGAAGTTTACAAGCTATCAATCGGTAATTTTCATTCGTTCTTCTTCCTACCTGTACAAACACAACTTTGTACATAATGAGTTGAAAATTTATTTCATGACCTAATTTACATATTTTTATCAAAATGCGCAAAATGTATATAAGGCTTTTTAGACCCCCCTTTTCAGGATAATTGTCCCCCAAGATGCCATATTTTTAAAGGTTGGCCATCCACCCAAAGGCCCTTTTTTTGGAGATTTTGAAAATTGGACACCAAAATAACCCTACTTTTTGAAAATTTCGATTTTTTTGATACATTAGCACTAGTTTTTTGCCAAAAACACCTATTTAGGGGCCATTTGGCTTGTCTCCACCCAAAAAACCTCTTTTTGCCATTGTTACGAAATGCCGATGGGTTGAAAATACGCTTAGCCCTTAAACCCCTATGGGCGTTCATGGACTGTGGTGCCCCCACCCACTCCCCCGCCCCCCCGTGAAAATTAATAAGGGCAGGGTCATATTTGCGCCAGGGGAATGGTGGAATTGAGGGGAATGCGAAGAAATTGTAGCGAGAGGGGCAACATGACAATTTTCATTCAAGAAGCGAGGAGAACAATGAGCTTCAACTTTTCATTTTTTTTAACGGAAAGCGAGGAGGGAATGCGACCTGTTCGCCGAAAAAAAGTTTTTTAAATCCCATTTCTCTTGGTTGTAATGTAAATAATGCATGCCCGTCCCGTAATGGTAATTAATAAGCTACCCTTCAAGAAGCAATTGAGGACCTGCTATAAAGGGAGAACAGAAGGTCTCATCAAACAAGCAAGTGTAAAATTGGCAGATTATAATGGAAAGAATTGGTTTAGCTTCATCCTACATCGAAGCCCCTACCTCGCTACGAAAGCGGCCTTTCCTCCCCACAATAACTGCACAATCGGCTGATTTAATGTCATATAGGCATGTATTAATACTTCATATTTTCCTGAGATACAAAAACATATATTTGCGATCTTTACATCACAACTTCATTAAAGTACAGCGCCGCTATGTGAGTGCCACATGCCGCAATAGGGTTGCCATTTCAAGCACAAAGTTTGGCATCAAGATGGTTCTTGTGGCACCTTTACGCATTACGCATATTAGTCTTCTTTTTGGAGGCTGTTGTGATCAAATTGCTTTGTAAAAAAAATACATAATTCTTTGATCACTATGTAATCTAGCATATCTGGTTGATTTTCTGGAAATTGTTTTCGTGGGGAGAAAAAAATCGGCGAATTTTTAAAATATCCATATCTTAGCAACCACACATTCTGAATTCACAATCAACAAACACCCAGCTGTAGCTTGTCATCATAACTTTTCAAAAACTCGCACTCTGAAGGCCTGTAACCAGTCCCAACGCTCCGATTTACACTTTTCGTCAGTCACCGTTAGTCAACTTAAATGCTAAACTCATCAAAAGTGGTGCCAAGCGGCGTGGTCTATGTTTACCATGCGTTTCCAATGGGGCGTTGAAAGGTGCTCGAAAACTTGCTCATTTTGTGAGATGACTTATCAAGGTATCTCACGCGATAGCTACCAACCTACATCTTATTTTTCGATTCCGTTTTAGAATGTTAGAGGGAAGATATGCTGCAACAACATATTTGAGTGGGAATGACATTGGGATTAGCATTATTTTGAATTAAATTGATGATTTCTGTAGAATGTGTTTGTTCTCTAAGCACCACTCACACACACGTTCAGTGCAGTAGATCGGTCACCGATTACGTAATAGGTAACTGAACTGCCTAATACATCGAAAAACAAAGAAATGTCCTTTGTCTCAAGATTTTTTTCTCTAATCAAATGGAAAATTTTCTCTATCAAATGAATGTTACGTACTTAAGCTCTTGGCTATTCAAACACATTGAAATTAGCTTTTGAGTCGCATCAAACCCCGTTAGGATACTTCCCCCTTTAATGTGTTCACGATAATACCTGGGATATGGGGCAGTTCGTTTCTTAAAGGAGAACCAGTATCAAGAATAACTTACACAATATACGCTATCAGAACAATTATTGAACACATATGGAGTGCTTTCATGGAGAAACGGAATTATACTAACCATAAAACGAATTAAAAGCATTTTGTCTGACCATGCGATATTTGAAATTCGCGCTACTGTATTACTGTATATGGGATATGTATTTGTGTTATGCGATACGGACGGCACAGTAGCGTCATACATCCTCACACATGATGCTTTCATAATGTGTATTTCCTATGGCATGTATGACCTAAACGTGCCGGTCGTATCGCATAACACGTTATACACTAGCGCGATTTTTAAATAGCACATGGTCAGACAAGATGGTTTTAATTCATTGTTAGGGTTATATAATTCCGTTTTTCTATGAAACCACTCGATATGTGGTCAATAATTATTTTATAGTGTATATTGTTTAATATTATTCGTTGTACGGGTTCTCCTTTAAGGAGAAAACTTGATGCAGAACTGATGTTTTGTAAATCTACCAGATGTCAACCTTGATCATATAAGCTTCAATAGCTCAGTTAGTGGCGGAAAGATTTGCAGGTGTATCTGCTGTTAAAAAGAAATTGATTACATGGTACGTGAATATGAATACAGTAATAGAAAAAAAAAAATCATGGACACGAAGACAAATAGGAATGAGTGTTAAAATTACAAAACTAAAATTGCCGGTTTGTTTAAACTTCCAAGCGTCATTTACCTACACAAAATTCCATACCTTGGGGTGAAGTTGAAGTTTGAAATTTTAATGCTATTAAGGCTCACTCTATTCCCACTTCACTCAAGCATTAAATTTACTTTCGCACCTTACAATTTTTAACGGGAATAAAAAGAATACAGACTCTTCACCACTGATTAGGAATGATTCGGCTGGATAAAATTCGATTAACGCCAACCCAAACCCATAATGCATAACTAACCCAAGCTTAGCAATAAACTTATTCTAAAAACTAACCCCAATCCAGCCCTTACCCAAACCTCAAAACCCTAACCGTAACCCACACCCATAAACCATTTGTAACCCTAATCAGTATAAAGGGGACCTTTAACTTATCCGTAAAAATGGAAGCCAACTCATGCTAGATCTTTCATGTAAGGCTAGTATGATATTACCAGTTTTCGCCTTAGCACGTTCTTTTGCACTTTTTGTCGAAAGGAGAGGAACCCGGTACTTCAGCACACCAATAGGCTGTATGTCATTTGTTATGATTAGAATGTTTTCTTCATGGGAACAATTTTTTTTGTTGCTAGTTGAAAGGAATGGAGCAAATTTCCAAAGCCATTAAAGAATCACCATCCATCTGTGTTTTCAAAAACAAAGTCAAATCGCATCTATTTCCTGTCTCATATGGTTAATTTGCCTGCTTCTCTGTGTTTTTGCACCGATTTTCAGGTTTTTTTGTTAATAATTTTCCTTTTTTTCTTTTTTGGTGTTGTCTTGTGTGTAACACCCATAGCTGTTTGTCCTTGTTGTCCTTGCACTAGTTCGGTGTTTTATTGCAATTACCCTTTTTAATGAATTAGGCTATTTCTCCATTCTTGTTGTACAGTGCTTTGATGTTT
This sequence comes from Ophioderma brevispina, assembly GCA_023653785.1. NCBI lineage: Eukaryota > Metazoa > Echinodermata > Ophiuroidea > Amphilepidida > Ophiodermatidae > Ophioderma > Ophioderma brevispina. Next base: position 32,534 of record JAMKCH010002174.1, on the reverse strand, counting down.
TGTCATAAAAACAGTCAGTCTTCCAGTGCCGTTTCCAAATCTTAAAAGTCAGTGGCGGACAGATATCGCGAGTTGGAACTTGATAAACAAGTATCTGGTTGTACATAGCGGTAGGAGGATCTGTGCTCATATCTTCGAACTTTTACACGAAAAACAAGAAACATGCAATAAAATACTGCAACTGTAGGACAACGAGAACGTTGAAATATTTCTATCGTAAAAAGGAATATCCCGATCCAGAAAATGTCAAATGGCCAGAAAATTGGCGGTTGACGGTGAATGAGAGGCCTTGAGATCAAGAGACTTCCCGGGTATCTATTTTCGCGTATTCTCTTTCTCTAGAATGAAATCACATAATCTAGACTATCAGTCAAATGTATAAGAGTGACGGGAAAACACCAATGCTTATCTTCAAAGATGCCTCTATTTATCTTAAGTGCTAAGAATAACTTTTAAACTTAACAAACTGACAAAAGTACCCACTATATTAAAAAATACATCGCGGTCCCAGGACCGCGAGTGTCGTCTGCCGTCGCGGTTTGTGAATAGGGCCAAAGGTCACAAGAGGTCACAAAGGTCACATGAGGTCATCAACATGTCACCCCACCCCACCCCCTCCTTTCCACCAAGTAACATCATCTTAGCCCTTATGGAACTCATACGACATGCAATATATTAAGGGTTAACATTTTGACCACAGACAAATCCCTATGTGCCTTCTGCAATAGAGACGGCGGTCCCAAATAGGTCGTCCAATTATATGGTCAAAGAATACGTTGATCCATCACTGCACTAAAAGGTTAAGCAACATTTTTAAACCAAAGATGTATGCCACATGCGCAAGATAGATGACCCTACTACGTGACCCTGAATGACCTTTGACCTCATCTGTTACCCCACATAAGGCCCCTTGTCTCAATATATGAGCATACCAAGTATGACCTTGATACATCACTGCACTAAAAGGTTAAGCAACATTTTTAAACCAAAGATGTATGCCACATGCGCAAGATAGATGACCCTACTACGTGACCCTGAATGACCTTTGACCTACTCATCTGTTACCCCACAAACAATACTTAAATCTTTTGCAAAAATGGTAATACATAGTTTCGTAGTGATTATTCAACTCTTTATTTACAAAAACCTTGCTAATACGGGGAACGCATACTTGTTGGCATGTTTGCTTAGTTAAAGAACCATGGTGTTCAAAACTAATTTGAGAGTAAACGACTCTAGCAACGGAAGAATTTAACCCCAGTCTAACAAGCTGTAAATAAGGACGAATCATGTTTACATACTCTTTTCTGAAGGAAGATTAATTGGGTCAACACCTATTTTTATTTAAAAGTTATTTACATGTTTTCTCCCAAACATTTATCTTTTGCACTTTAGTTTTTGAAATATTATTTCCTGACAAGGGTGTGATAAGTCATGACCTTTTGCTGACAAGTTATCTGTTCACCCAACTACGCTTTAACCAAAACTATCAGCAATGTTCAGCAGGTTATTTCCACACCCGTGAGCTGTTAAACGTTAACGCTAGCAACAAGTCACCCCTGACTACAGTCTTTGCACGTACTTTAGAATTTAATTTTAAAACTAAAGAATAGCATCTGACAAATGAATATAAAGTTATAGGCTTTAACAATAACACCGCCCACATAGGAATGTGTTTTAAAAGGTTAAGCAAATTCAAAATTCATTGCATATTATAGCCTAAAAAATCAAAATCAGTGTGTTTGCGCAGGCAATTTGTAGCAGTATTTTATCAAGGTCTCTCAGGACAAGTAGTATCACGCATCCGATCTGGGAAGACGCGTCTGGGTATAGATGATGTGACCTATGACGTCACTTGTGACATTCAGGACGCCCTCTGTTGTTTTCTGGCAGGCAAAATATTACAGTAGTTTCTGTGACAGACCACATAAAATTGGTTATAAATTACTTGCAGAATCTTTCCTGATCTAAATTGGTCACAAAATGCAGCTGGTAGCATTAGCTTATTATGCTTGATAAGAAAGTTAGTATTATTTAATTCGAAACAAAAGTTACAGCAAAAAACAGAATTTCCCCATGCAAAGTATAGGTGCTTTTGCCTGCCAGTTTCTCTCTTACACCAACAGGGGGCGCCATAAACATAAACAAATGTCACATCATCTATACTAAGCTATATTCCGGAATTTACTAGCAATACTTCAACTTAACGAACAACGAACTTTCTATAGTTGAGAAATAGTTCAATAAACCACTATACCTTCATGCAGTTAGTGCTACAATTGGTTATAAATATTAACTTTATTTCATTAAAATGTCGATGTAAAGGCTAAGAGGGGAAACAGTTAAGATAAACACTTTTTCCTACTCATAACAAGTGGTGTGACGCTAGGTCTCTGGAGATAACTGATACAAATATCGGCAATATTAAATAGAGATGAAATGTATAATTGAAATACCAAATGTCAAAATTCAAATGCACCTGTTGGTTTGAATAACTTCTATGGTAGTCTGATGCTACTTGAAATTTGCCGATTGTCATACAGGTAAAATAGTCTTTGGATAAGAGCGATTGCAAACTCGATTCTCATTTAATGTTTTTTAAACTCCATTTAAATCTCAGCAACAGCAGCTAGCTGCATCATCTCCAACTATTTTAACTTTCGCAGCAACTGCTAACTACATGCATCTCATCACCATAGCCGCTTTAGCTCTATATCTCAGCAACTACTAACTTTCTTGCCCCAAATGCAGAAGAGTAAACTAATCAAATTATAACTTTCATATATTTTTTTTCCAATGATTCCTTTTCTTATAAAAAAATAATTAACTTTTATAAGAAAACGTAGATTTAAATTCATTTGTCAAATTTAGGATACGTGTTTATTTACCATCCACGTGTTTTTATAATTTATGCTTTTAACCATTTTGAATAAATCCATGTGGATGGACCAATGCACCAATGAGCCAATAATTTAAAAATTATGGGTTCATTTTTGACCCAAAAATAGTTCTTCTATTGCCAGACGTTCAGTTGCACTCCCTTATTGTAAAGATTGGGATTTTCAACTTCAAACTTCAATGATCTTATGTCAACCTAGCTCTTTTTAAGGTACGAGTCGGTGTTAAAGGCACTACCAGCTAAATCAGAAAATCGAAAAACAGCGCACCCATTGAAGAACGCTTTTTTCCTGATACAAATCTTTAAAAGAAATCAGTTTTATCAAGTTTTATATATTAATGGTTTCATTCTGTAATAATTTGTAATTTGAATTAATGCGCTTTAAAAATAAAGTTATCACCAGCTTGACTAAATATAAATAACATTTATTTCACGAGACATATCGGTACAACATACTAGCGTCCGTATTTTAAGTATTGCAAGAAATATTTCAAATCACGTGTTTTTAACGAAAAAATGCTTATATCATATAATAAGGGAAATGATGTAATGGGTGTAATTTTCAATTTTCAACTAATAACAAATTAATAACTCAGTTATCTGTTTGGTTTGAGTTTTTGACAGGGGGTGTTATGTTGTAATGGGTTCATTGTTTTTCTGAACCTGATCAATACTGGTGTTGAATATATAAAAGCAACCATATTTTGAAGGGACTGATACAAATAATCCACAAGCAATGGCATTATTGAATAATAAGACAGACTAAAGAACATGATATTTCACAATGTTCAAATCACTCGTACCTCTGCTCTGGAAACTACATAGTTCTCGGGGTTAACAAGGACGAGTTAGATCTAAAAATGTAATTTACCCTTGTAAGTTTGACTGTTTAACCAAGACAATTTAACAAATATCTATACAGACAAATGTAATATAAAATAAGAATCTCTCAGTATCGGTACATAATGGTACATTAAGCCTTAAGTATTTACCGATTCTACCGTCAACCCAGTTTCATCCAGTAAATCCAGTTTCATATCAAAAATATAAAAAAATTAAATGCAAACACCAAAAATGGTTTAATATGATAGTTTCATTTAATTAGTTTTAATAAAACAATTACCATTTTTTTTGGATTCTTGGAATAACTTTTCTCATACAAAACGTGTACATTATACACTATTAAAAATGATCATTAAAAAGCTTATTGATATTTTTTTTACAATTATTTGCACTTTGCGAGTGCATTTTTGAGTTATGTGTACGTTGAGAGTCCCAAATGTCAGTTCAAACGACGTTTTTTATCATCATTATGCAGAACCGATATTGACAAAGTTATGACAAGACACATTTTAGTTCGTTCTAATACATACTTAATGAAAACAGTGAAGAGGATTTCTCCATTGAATATTATGAAACCCAGAAATGTCAAGGCATCTGAGAAAGCATTACACTCACTTGTTTTTGTCGACCGTGCTGGATCCAAATAATCTCTCTAGGCACATTTAGCAGAGAAGTAGGTAATCTGTAATAATAAATATTGAGATTTTGCACCCCCTTGAAATCTAAAAACGCTCACTATCTGCAGCGTTTTGTAATTTGGGTCCTTGCAGTTCATACACGTATACACGACTTCCATGACAAATATCTTATAGCGTCTTCTCGATCTGTTTTAGAAAGAAGTAAGAAAACAAAGAGAAGGACGAGAACCAGAAGGAAGAGTAGAATAAGGATATAGAAATGAAAAGGAGACAGACAATCATTTTTGGCAGTTCAATAGGGATGTTCTTGCAATGCAAAACAGATTTGATCTACATCAGATCAGATTTGATCTACATCAGATCTACATGTAGAAAAATGCACCGATCCCGGCAACACATGTGTCATCTGCTGTCGCGGTTTGTAAATGGGGTCAAATATCACATGACGTAATTTTATGTAAATCTGTGTGCACCCCTGGTTGGCCAGTGCTTGTGCTGACTCTACAGAAAATGTATTGAAAGTAAAAAAAAGACGAAAGCCAGATGGAATGGTATTAAAGAATTAGAACAGAAAGAACGCCATCTAATTCTGAATGAAATGGCTAGAGGTCAGACGGACAGAGCCGGTCTTGGGTACAAAAAGAACCAAAGGTTGATTAAAAAACATGAGTCATCAAGAACAAAGGAAATGCCTCACCGGACTAATAAAAGATGTAGATGAGGAAGACATGTTGGTCTGCGTTTAAGGATGTGCGAAACAAGGGCAGTGGTTGAATTGGGAGTCTGTCACGCAAGACGACACCTCCTGGAAGAAACTTGTGTATGTCTGGACGGCAGAGCTGCTGTTTTTCCATATCAACGGAATCATGATCAACTTCCATCCCTGCCAATCTGAAGCTGTGGGACAAGACCAATCTTGGACTCTACAAATTATGTCATCATCGTCATTGCACACTGTTCCACATCCTCAATGGTTGTAGCTACTCATTACAAAGCGGAAGATACAACTGGTGCCATGACCAAACACTGAAAGCAATATCTACAGGTCTGACACCGTACGTCGTACAGGCAAATCAGAAAAAAAAACATCACACCTGAGAATCTGAACTCCATCTCTACAATAGCCTTCCGCACAGCTGATGGTACAACATATCGATATCCAGTCTTACCAATGCCTAAGACAGAGCCAACCAACTTTCTGAGAAGGCCAGTGACTGGATATTCGTGATGGATGAGGAACACAGACAAATAGTGTTCCCTCCAGAAATCACCGAGACAGCTAGGAGACCAGATATCACCATCTTTTCTACCAAAACAAAGACGTGATCATCATAGAGCTCACGGTCCCTATGGAGGAGAACCTTCCCAATGCATATGCAAGAAAGAAGTGAAAATACCAAGATCTAGTGGCTCGGTCAGCGTATACAATAGTATGAGTTCAATAAGTGCAGATGACCAATTCCGTTATAATCAAATAAAACGATCTTTAAAATAACCATACAGCCTGTCTAAAAAAATGATACAATCAAAAACCGATTTCTTTTTCAATATTATATCTCAACATAAGTAAGTCGTTTTGTACATCACATTAAAGAGAAAAGACCAGGCTTTCCAGTATCTTTTGTTTAATCTCATTTGCTTGTTTCAATCGAGAGATAACTCCAGTTTACTGCGGAACAAAAAAATCAAGTTTGTGCCACTTTCTTGGTTGAGTGAAAACAGTGAGAATTAGTTAAACATAAGTTATTCACATTTGAACAGATATGAAATTCTTTAAAAAGGGATTAACTTCATAAAGAAACTCTAAAAGATACGAAAATAGTTACGTAATGGTGGAAGTTATGATCAGTAAGTTCTGACTTTAAGATAAAGTGAATAACATTCGACATTACTATTGTTTGTTATATAGGAGAGAACCATGAGCGTACAGCAACCTGGAGAGAGTTTTTATGGTCTTGAAGTATCATGAAATTGCAAATCCTCCAAACAACCTGATAACTCTTGCTTTCCAAATTCATTTTTTATTGACTTCAACAATTAGTAAATGCACAAAGATAGTGCATATTTTTAAACCATTTCTTGGATTTGGAGTGTTTATTTTGGTTGCAATTACATTCCTTCTGGCATGATTTTAAAAGATGCCAATTTTGTAATAAATTCAAAGCTCCATTTCATTGACGTGCAATAAATATTTGTATTGTTTATTATTTATGAAAAGAAGATATTTATCATTGAACTGACTATGTTGACTATTAAAGCTTATGTCGATAAAACTAGACTTTCTTTGTTTACTTAATCTGTGTTTTGATTCTTTTGTCAAGTTGCAATCTTTTGTGAGCTTAAAGACAGCATGGCATAACTGCATGAAACAACTCTGCCCATGCATAAAAGTGGCACAAAATCGATTTTGGTGTATTGCAGTAAATTGATTATATCTCTGGATTGACAAAAGCAATTGAGATGAAACAAACACCATTGGAAAGCCTTGTCTTGTTTTTTATTATTTTGTCAAGTAAGAATGACTTATTTTGAAATGTCATATTTAACCATTTTTTTATTGTACCACTTTTTTGAGACAGGCTGTATACGTTCAAATACGCTTTACCGCCGAAAAGGGGTCAAAGTGGATAATTGACCACAGACCCGGGGTCATAGGGGGCCCGTACAAAAACAAATAAAATAGAGGCCCTTAATTTCTCTCGGCGGCCCTGCAAATACGATTAAATTGTGACTTTCGCCGCTTCGGGAGGGCAGAGAATTGATCGAAGGGCGCTTCCTTGGTCGATTCGGTACCCAGGGCACATGCCGTCCCTTGACCTCCCCAAGCATTTGCTCGACGAAAGCTGATTTATTCCCACCTGTAATTACCTGCCAGTTGTTCCATACAATCGTAAGTAGGTTCCAGGCCACATTGGCGGTAAAGTAATGAGACAAAAAAAAAACACGAATACTTCTGATTCTCATTTTATCAAGCTTTAAAGGAACCTATTATTTCTTTTTCAGTGTTCTGACATTTTCCTTGACTTTTTCTCTGATTCGCCTTGATAAGCAATCACACGCCCAGTTTAAATCTTACGGGATTTGCTTTTTGAATTGGAAGAATGTGTAACGAATGCTTCAGCGTGAAATAGCTCCCCGTAAATAAAGCGCATGTTTGTCTAACTTATCGTGATCTGCTAATTCTCTGGGCACTTGACATTGTGTATCAGATACAATTATGACAGACATCCTTCTGTGTAGTCATCATTTCACATGTTTGAGACAGATAAATCTTTGCCAAAGATTTTGCGTGGGTCGATAGCGTTTTCTACCATCTTTAAAAGTTTTTCCTTTCAAATACCGTTAAATGACTATATTTAAATAGATAAACTAGAAAATGGTTGATTCTAATACGGAAATAAGCAAGTAGGTGATTCTAATACTTAGGCATGCAGGTAAATATAAGCGCAAAAGCATGCATTGTGATGTTTGGGTCTTGATTTTCAGTATTTAAAGACACTATCAGTGATCTACTCAAAATATTCAAAATATTTGTAATTTGAAGAAATAGCTTTTTATTTCTTACAAGTTATTTTTCCAACTGAGAAATTGACAGAAAAGGCAGAAAATAGAGGCGTTCAAAGTGATGAATCCCATTCAAATAAGTTCAAATATGTCAGTACGGACAGTAATGAATAAAATATCCGATTTTGTCCTTATTAGGCTGCTTTTGATTTTGGATATTTTTTTAGATTTTCAGATATAGCAAATCACTTATAGTGCTTTAAGATATTATCATCACAATGGATTCCGTATTTCCATTCTTTTTCTCTTAGGGATAGCTTCAAAAGTCGAGCACTTGTTCGCCAACCGTTTTAGGCGTGTGGATTTCACGTTTCATTGTTCAAAACAATGCCAATGGGTTCAAACCGAAAAGAACCGGGCATGGCCGGTGAGGCTTGCCGTGAATTTCTCCTCCTACTTTTAATAGGGGTGGCAAATATGAACTTTTTTACATATCTTTTGTAAAACGAGCATATTCTATGGCCATTTTGGATCCTGAAAATGAACCAGGCAAGCTTTTTTCACTCAAGATAAATTTTTAGGTTGGTTCCGTCGAGTTTAATTTTTGTACATGAAGTCTATAGGGCTTTTCTGCTACTTTTGAAAAAAAAATATGATCTTCATCCTGGATTTTGATTGAAACTCACCAGTAGGTGCTTTATGGGTTTAGGCAAATAATTGTCAAAGAAAAAATATCAAATTTATTCTCAATGGCAGAAAATATATTTTTTCCAAAATTCTCTTCAACTGAGGCAAGGCAATGCACAGAACAACCAAAACAAGACAAATAGTTTGTGAGTGAGTGAAAATTGAAGGAGTCTATTGTTGTAAGGTCAAGCCTTTGCAACCAGTTACACAACTTGCTAATACCTGTGAATGGTACTGGGGTGTTTTCATACCAGCATGTGCAGGTGTGGTACTATTATTAACATGTAGTAGCAGGCAACTCGTTGTGTGTAAAAAGGTGTATTCCTGGTTATATCAATAATTTAAACCAGTAGGTGAAAGTTGTAGCTGTGCTAATGAGTGACTACACGCCCTCTGCAAGGTAAAGACATTTTTTCTTTATTCTAGACAATCATGAACTTAGTTATTTTGGAAAACTATGGTGTTACAAAGGGAGGCAATATACCTAGCACATGTGCATGTTACATGGTTGTCATTAGTTTGGCAAATAACTAATTTAACCTCAAAATCCCATTGACTTTATGTACAAAACTTAAAATCCATGGAACGAACCCAAAACTTTATCTTCAGTGAAAAAGCTTGCTAGATTCTTTTTCAGGAGCCAAAATGGCCATAGAATCCACACGATTTAAAAAAAGTTGCAACTTGCCCACCCCTACTTTTAAGTAGGAGGAGAAATGCTATTTAATTAATTTAAGAGTAAGTGGAATAGAGCAATTCCATGGACCCTCGCTTATATCAAAATTCTGCTCTTGTGTACTTTAAGCAACATGCAAAAAGAAGCACGTTTCACGTTGATACGATCTTTCGCTTTTTGTTTCGTTCCGTTTCATAAAATCCCGATTTTCACTATTTGAGGTATTGAGTGAAACGTATTCGAAAATAAAACAATTGCGAAAAATTAATAATTTGGTTCAGATCTTGGAAATATTTGTTCATTTATTTTAAAATATAAATTATTACATCTTTTGAGTGCATTTGGTACAAATATAGGGGATGATCTAATGGGTTAAATTATTTTTTTTTAAAATAGCTGTCTTAAATATAACTGGGTAAGTGAAAATAAAGAAATACATAAGAAAAGTTATCGAGCCCAAAATTTTGACTTAGTTTGATGCATAATTGAATTATTATTGTATTAACAAATTAATTTGGAAAAAGCTTAATAATAGCTTAATAAAGCGTAATATGTGATCATAATGATAAAAAATTATATTTGCTTAAAAATCATAGGGTAAGCACTTTCTACATACAAATGTATACAAAATGCATCGAACGTACAATACTTGCTTACTTAAATCGAGCATAAAATTTGAATGGAATGTCCTATTTGCCTCAAACCAAAGAAAAAAAAAAGCTGAATGTTTGCACTTTTCTATCATGCTATAATCTAAATTAAGCTAGAGGACTCAATTTTTACAATTTGAAAACACGAATACGTCATAATCACAGGGGATATTATATCTCCTTGTCTATAATCGATGCAAATGCCATTGCAATCCGCTCATGCAAACCAGCGATATACATTATAATAGAATAAAAGATTATTACAGGCTATCCATTTTTCGCCATTCCAATGGGATTTACACAGTCAGTGCGAGTGATTTACTCTTGCGACTAACAAATCTCTTATGTTTAAATGCCCACAAATATATACAATGGTCTCGTTATAAGGATTAAAAAATCCTTATAACGAGTTCCACTTAAAAAAAAAAGATAGAAAAAAAAAGAGAAAATAAGACAAGAAAGTCTTTTGGAGATGAGATGTTCAAAAAGATCCGTAACCCCCTAAAAATCCTGCGTACTTCCCTGTATATACCCGAACTGGTGTGCAAGTCTTTAGACCAAAACACGTTGATTCTGCTCTTTTGACGACATTCGATTTGAAAAGAGCTCATGTGGCACAGGATAGACTACGAACTCTTAATTTAATCCTATGAGCTCCACCAATAATTTGCACCATTTTTTATCCAAATCGGAGCAATTTTAAAATTTGACCCCTCTAACTGAAGTTGACCCTTTTTATTGATTTTTGCTATTTTTAGCCTATAACTCTGAAACTTTAGGCTGTACATATTACAAACTATACCTTTTCTGAATCCTTATGGTTAGACACATATCATGGTGTGCTTTTCAACATGATTGGATCAATTTACAATTTGACCCCAGTACAAACTTTGTTTTGGCCCCCTCTCCTTAAGGCACCACTTGCGGCACTTAAGAATCACGTTTCAGGGGTTCCTGTCAGTCTGTCAACATATTTAATCACTCAAACCTTTTGTACTTGAGATGTGTTACAAATGTGTGCTAGCTCCCGGGTTAACACGTTTAAAGTTTCAACATGTACAGGTCGATGTTATCCAATGTCTTGTTTATGACCTTATCTAGGAAGAAAACTACATTACATTTCTCAAAATGTAATTAGCCCTGTACTTGAAGAAATTTTGTACTATACCAGGTACTATATTGATTATCTATTTTAAAAATATATTTGCAGTTATGTAACGTTTCTTTTATATATCGTATATATTTTATAATGAATGCACCTTCATTAATATTCCTCGCGCGTGTGTATTCAACACTCACAATGGATTTGTGCTTGAACATGGTTTTGTGAATTTTCTTTGGCTTTTTGTGATGGGTAATGGAGAAGAGCAATGCTTTAAGATACACCTGCTTTTCTTATCAAAAAAGAATTGATTGAAATAGTCATTGGAACCAATGGAGAAAGGAAGATGTTACCCAGCCATATCTTTGTCAACAAACACCTGTCCTTAGCCTCGAGAAGATTCATAGTGTCGAGGCTTATACGAGGCAACAACGGGATACCTGTTGACCAATATTGAGTGACAAGCAACTGCTGTTTTAAAGGGGTATTTCGTGTTCCACAGACATAAACGGACAGAAATTATGGCAAAATTACCATCGAAGGGACGTTAAGCCGTCGGTCCCATGTACAGAAGTCATACCTGTACGTGCATATGACGGTGAGTTTCGAAGAGAGCAGGCGTATTACCCCTGGCTTTCCAAAACCGTCTCGGTGATTGGATCCCAATGGAAAAATTGTCCGAAAAAAATGAACAAAACATTATTCCATCTTAAGGTTAACATAATATTACAAATGTAGTTAACTTTATCCTCAAGAAGGAATAGGCGCTTGGGAATATGAAATAGCCTTAAAAGGAAAGACTGTTTTTATACGATTCAGCAGAAAAATATCATTAAAGAAATAATACAGAGTGTGGGGTTAACTAGGATGATGAGTGTTGTCATGATATTACCTTAGGCCATAAACCCGATTTTTAATGCATTTATATCAATTCAACGTTGTGTTTTCAACGGAACAGTATGTGTGTTTGTACGTATTTTACCATTCCTCTCGGTTAGAAGCAACGTTATCGAACCTTATGTGAGCACGTGACAATTTTAATACAGAATCTATAGATAATTTAATAAAATTTGTATGCCAAAAAACTCCAAAAACACCACAACACACACACGCAAACAAACAAAAACAAAAACAACGACAACCAAATAAACACACATACAAGACTGTAAAATTGTGTAGCCGAATGATGCAACATGTACACGGACTCGTATATTCAAAGGTGCAACGAGAGATTTTGAGACACCCAAATATTGTGTCATAATAGTAATTTCATATAGATTAGACACTCAATAGATTTCCTACCTTGTATTTGGCTACAGAAATGTTTTAAAAGAGAGAAAAAAGTGATTTTGATTTGCTTATATTTCAATATAAAACAGGCTGAATTTCGTATTTGCTCCTATACGAAATTAAAAATTTCACACTTTTTGTACCAACGAAACATTTCTCTTCTTAATTCTTTTTGTTGGAAAGCCTTACATCAGAACAAAAATCAGTACTTTTCGATTTTTAGGGACACCTGATATGTGAAAACTCTGGTTGCACCTTTAACCATATTAGTGGCTTTTTGATATAAGCGCGCGTCAAGTCAGTAAATGAAGAAAATGCTGAAAACGATTAAGCATAAGCATTACCTATATTAACTAATATTGTCAGTATATTTAAGGAGAATTAAATGTGCGCTTCACAAGGTTTTCCTTGCATTTGAATTTAACATTGTGAAGCTATGCATTTAAGATCAGGGCACTTTCTGCTCTCGTGATCGCATCAAAGGAATGTGGAAATTGATATAAGTTGCGAAATATTTCCCTTTGTTAACAGTTTTTAGAATATCAGACTTCAATTGATAGGTACAGTTGTGTTTTTTACGTGTAATATTACAGTATCTAATCTCTTATACAGAAAAACGGGCGGGATGGGCGGAAATAAGGGAAATAATATGTATATTAAATCTAGGGATACGAAGGGTGCGTGTCCGTGAGGGAAATATAGTGCAACCAAAGTGCGTTCGCTGTACATTAACATTTTGTGGAGGGGACAGTCCTTGTTGTGTAGTAAAAAGTCCCCGGATGCAATACCATACAGGCTGTCCCAAAAAAATGTTTACACTCGGAACACAGGCATTTTGTAAATACCTTAAGTACGCATGGGTCTTTTGGGTTTGGTATGCCTTAAAGCCTCACTAAATAATGCTTTTATTTTTTTCCTTTTATTTCTTCAATGCGATTATGTAGAACAAACGATAATGCTTCGTCAAAAGGAGAGTCCAAATTCGGATTGGTCCGATTTGTAATGGTTACATTTGTAAGATTGTGTGAAACATGAATTTTTGTAACATAATCATATTGGTTTTGATTGATGTTATTGATTTGGTACTGACCTATTTGAATAATTGTAATCCATTTTGAACTTCATTATTGTCATAACATGTGATTATTGTCTTTAGGATCCGCAATACTTCGTATTTTTTCAAATATTAATCAGTCATTCACTTTATTAGCCGGTTAAGCCCTATCAATCGCCAAATTTACCCAGAATGTTAACCAAATCAATTAAACCTAAACAACCAGACACTTCTTTAATTGGATTCCCAAGAACATCCATGCTATGTCTTATACAGTGGTATTTCGACGAATCCACAACAAAGTCACCAAACGAATTAAACAAAAAATAAGGAGAACCTTTGATAAAAGCCCACCCTTTTTGGACTAATAAAGCAGGCAAATTGGAATATAAAGACACCAGTGGCAGCCAACAGATCCACGAACCCGAAAAGCAGAACCCAAGCCAACATGTCTCTTTTTAGAGTAGCAGTTGTGGTAGATCCCACGCTGACGGTTTGGTAAAACACGGTGGCGGACGCGAGGTCTTTCGTAATAGAAAAAACACTGCAAAATCTATTGTGTTTCTTTTTAAGATGGGAAGAAATGTGCTATGAAGCCCAGTGTATTCATGTTGCATCATGCATTTCAAGTGTTCTAAGGCATAAATTCGGACCAAGTTTGAATTTTTGCCCTCTCATACTTGATGAAAGCATAATCTTTTGTTTTACGTATCGGATTGAATTACATAAGAGCAATATTAGGCTTTATTTTATTGGCTTTAAGGGATACAAACAAAGACCCATGCGTTCCTTTTCTTTTTATCAAAATGTCGTCGTTCAGAGTCTTTACATTTTTTGGGACAGCCTGGTTCTTCTTTTTAATATTGTTAATCGCATCCGGGCATTTATATAATAGTTTTGAATTAAATGTTCAATTCCAATTTTGCAAAGTAAATCTCCTATGAATGTCTAAGTTTAATATTGGAGTCACAACATCTTCATTTGTTTTATTCAATATTAGGCCAAAATATGAAGGTTTTGCTATTTCCCCCGTCATATGGGATAAACGACATTTTTGGGGACTTGGAAATCCACGTCTTACGGCTCCTCGAGCGACACCTTCTTTTCTTCCCTTCCCCTCTTACTGGATACAATGACAAGTAGTTAAGAAAGTTTAACAAAATTGTCACGTGTCTTGCCCGAGGCTGTTATGGTGTTCTTTGATTCTCTCAACATTGTAAACTAGGTCTGGCTTTCCTTCCTGAGGATTGTCAGCAAACTATTTTTTCCTTTTTGAATTAACGAAACTAAATCATTTTAATCACTTGGAATTTAGTTTTTCCTAATTCAGGTTTAAAGTGCGTTACATAACGGAAACAAATGGAGGATATATTAAACGATCAATAGCAATGTATAAATTTAAAGACAATGCCTTAGCAATGACCTTTCAAACTCTGTGCCAAATGCGTAACAGTAAAGGTCGATTAAGACGACGATATCATAGTAATGAAACCTCGCACTACCGTATATTTTTTGCTAGTTTTCCTATAAAAACTAACATGTGGGCCTTATTGAATCGACTTTATGAGGGTTATAAATAAGAACCCTACCTCTCGAAAAGTTTAGGAGAAGAAGGTTTGAATATGGTTTTCTATAGTTTCAAGGGGCTGAATCAAATTTCTTTGTCCACCTCGAAAAATGGTTTTTGGAAAATAGGGGTAAATTAATACAAGGTAATTTTTAAATCACGTCATAGATCTTTAAGTGGACACCAGATAGATTGTCTCGATATCAGGATTATAAAAAAGTATATCTGTCTAGGTTTTCGATTTTATTCAAACAGCGTACCAGTCCCTTTTTAATATTCAAGGTTATGCGGTGGGGTGTAAAATCTACCCAGTTGTGCAATTTTGTTGAACTGGTGTCACATTGTTTGTCCCACCTTACTTATTACAAGGGTCTACATAGTCTATAGGGGTTCCAAAACAAAGGACTGCAAATTCTATACAGAGCTTTCGCCTAAAGAATTAAATGCATTTTCTGCTTCAGTATGACTAGACCAATCATTTTGAACAGCCATTTCAACCAAATCGAGCATTGTTAATATTACCCCCAGATGACCTTGAACCTTACCAGGCTGTAGCCGTGTAAGTACCTTTTTTTAATCAATTATAATGAAACAAATACATTGTGTACATTTAAAACACGATTTACTTATTTCATATTTACCCCTGTACTAATTTTTTCACCCCTTATTTTCACACTGTTTCCCACATTTCTCACATAGGTTGGACCCCAAAATTGTTGATTCAGCACCTTTAAAAACATACTTCAAATCTTTATCCCAAACTTTGAGAATAGGATTCTCGTTTAAAATCCTACTAATTGTTTCCTACCACATAATTTCTGACTAGTAGTGTCGGTACGTATCATGCGTACAGGCAAGGGTATGGGTACGAAATCGTGGGTACGGGTATGGGTAAAACAATAAGCGTAACGGTGCTCACGTTCTCGTACCCACACCCTTATCTGTATCCATGATCCGTACCCACACTACAAGTCTGCATAATTCTCCTAACACAATGAGAATGTTGAAACTTAACCAATTTGCTCTAGTCCTAACCTGACGACTTCAGCACTTAAGCCAACCACATTATGGTGATTACTTAATCACATGCCTCAGGCAGTGTATCATGGCAAATATTAACAAGGCAGACGAGAGGAACAGTCCAAGAAACACTTTGTCCGCCTATACAAATCAATATTACTCGAGACTTCTAATCTAATTTAATAAAATCCTGATAAATATTTTATAAATAATATTTTTTGTGATATCTCTCTAGTTAATTATACCATGCTGTTAACAGTTAAGTGGTCAATGGGGGAGGGGGGGGATGGGGGTCCTGGGGACTGCAAACGTACATGTTGCCAGTTTTACGACTAACGATATACTTTTTCGACACATACTTTTGTATTTTCTTGATCAAATTATTTTTGTGCCCAACTGGATGTCTTGCTTGAAGATCTACTTCAAGTGTAGATTAAAGAGGGAACAAAACCACGAACGTGTTAGATAATTGGGTTATGAGAGAATAACTTCGGCATACTTACATCCTAACTTTGTGTCGAATACCACTTCACTTTTAAAATTAAATCAGTCTGACGGTGGTGAAAACAAGGAAAATGTCAGGGAACACTTTTGGCGGTTTTGTATGGACTATGACCCATTGCATGGCATTAAACGTGGGCATACGGACATGTTTGTGATCGACTCAGTGAACACACTTAAAGATATTCCCATGAAATACGTCTGTCTGGTGAGTTTGTAATCAATTTCTTATGGTGGAATTTTGGCCGATTGCTGAAAATTAAAAATGTCAAACACAAAAGAACAGTAAAGCGAAGGTGAGGGAAAAACCTTCATGGACGGATATTTTTTTGCTTTACCTGAGGCAACAAATTTGAACCAAACTGACCTATCACAGTTGTAAGCATATAGTACATTTACCCATGGTTGTTACGTAGCTTTCACAGACAACAGATCTTCTCTAAAGAAACTGCCACTCAACAATGTTCAATGTAGCATAACATATGTCAGTAAACACGTATTTCTTATCTTTTTTTGGTGAAATCAAATAATTGAAATTACATGAAACGTTGAAACAAATATCATCCTTCCAATGTTGTACGAGGAATCGTGTGATGCACTGCCTTTAAGTGAATTTGGTTTCAGTTCTGTTTTTGTTTTATTTTCTTAATTTTCTACAAAGTACAGTAAATTAGAGTCACCCAAGCAAAACAATGTTGTTAATGCGTCCAAAACATTAACAAAAAATAAAGGTTTTGTGGAAACGGAAAGTGTTTTTTTTGTTTCTTTCGTTCCATTAATGGGTTGGCCCTCGTTGCTTATCAACAACTTCAGTATATCGTCGGTCGACGCATACTGATGAAAAGATTTTTGATAAGGCCTTGGTCAATTTGCTCACATGCGTTTTCCAGGATTCTTTCAAGCTGCAGAAGAGTAGTGTTTTCTTTGATTTTCTTTTCCGCTTCCCGCTTGAGACGGTCCAGGAGATGTTCAATTAGCTCCAAGCTTTGTCATTAAGATGTGGGCCATTGTGTTGTATTCCAGAGTCTAAGGTTATATAATCCAAATCGTAGCATTCATTGTACTACATGAGCATAAGCTAATAGGTATAGTATCTGGGAATTTTATAAAGGGCTGCTTCATGTGGCCTCTTTGTAGCTTATGAAGGACAAAATGTCTATTTAGGCATCACTTACAAGCTCCATACCAAATGGCAGATATGCAAATCTCCATGTTTCTTCATTTAAGACATTAAATGGTATTAGACTGGAGGCATGCTCTAAGGTTTGCGTTTTTCCAGAGAGCATGGCCCCTCAAGCTTTTCTCCTCTTTTTGATACAAGTGTAATTTTGGGGAAAAAAAACCTTGTGACATGATAAAGTAGTTGTAAAACCAGTGAGTGTGAATTTAACTATGATGAGTATAGAGCGGCCTCCTTCTCTCCGGCGATGTCCTTCGCTGAATTACGTTCTTATAGAGAAAAGTTAAGGAGCTGAACAAAACTTAAACAATAAGAAATGTAAAAAAAATAAAAAGTTTTAGTTTTTTTTAATAATAATAAGATTCAAAAAAAAAAAAAATCACCCAGCAAAAAAGTACATGTACTGAAAAACATATTATAAATCATTCCATAAAGATTCCAGGTATATATAAATAAGTCTGGCTTTAATCTGTAGGCTACTGATTACGCTCTTAGGGCATAGTGACAGCTTCGCCATGCCTATTATAAACATATTTCATGATAAGTGCCCACGATTTATATGAAAATAAAATTTTCAATGGATTTATGCTTTGCATACTATACTACACGGAGTAGCCAGGAGAATGTGCAAGTATCATCAGCTTTCGCACTTTAACTCCATAGTGTTGTTCTACTATCAAATCCAATTTATATAAAAACAGATTAAAAAACTTATCATATCACCATATAACCCTATTTGATGTGCAATCTTTGCGGCATTTACAACGCCCTGATGACAGATACGGGTACTTTTTTGGGAGGGGGTGGTTGATTGCTTAATTTATTTTAAAATATTCTTGTTTATATATTGTATGCATGTAGCTATGCTGCATGTCCAGTCCGCAGTGTTCTCGGCTTTCCCACTTGGTATATTAGGAAATCGGTAAGTTGGGCGTCTTTTTGAGATACATTTGGCGATGAAAGAGACCATGCGCAAATTAACAGTGTAAACTTATACCACGCAAAATTCCAATGATTAATGTAAATCAGCCTTTACGTTCGGATGCAGAAGTGCAGAAGTGAAAGTTTGTACCTTTTTCTGACAAGAAACATTACAACCATCCGTACACAATTCCAGCCAGGACAACCCCGTAGCCAGATCGCTCCTTCGTGGCAATATACATCTAAGTGGTCCTTGCAGCCATGGCTGGCGGCCCACAGAACGTGAATGGAAGATCGTTGTGGTGTGAACTATCATCACGTGTGAATGGCAAGTTTAAAGATGTACTCATGAAAGGATGGTTTGCAGATGGAAATATGTAGAACTGTTCTTCTTGGCATAAAAATTGGGGTCCAATGTTTTGGTCTATGACATTGCATTTTGTAGGACGGGTAAACACTTGGGATCGACTGTAACACTACACAAGATGACATGCGCACGAACGGGTTGGAAAATGACAAAGAGGAAGAAAAAATCAAGCTTGGCCGGATTCAAGCGGCAACTTCCTTTTTACTAGCAAGGAGCTCTTATCAATTAGAGCAATAATAGAACACATTTTGAGGAGCTCCACCAATTTTTCAAAATTTGATATTTTTGCACGTTACGTTGGTAATTGTCTAGGAAATACACCTGCGAACGAGAATGCTTAAAAAATGGGGATTATCATAAAAATAAGCGAGTTTTTAATTAGAATTGGGATCACAGATGGTTTCTGACTGAACGGCAGAGCTGGAATGCAAGTTTATGTCCGTCATATGAAGAGGGCCACATCAAGAAAAGGACCTCTAATCTTGACTTGCCTGACACCAATAAAAAATAATGGATGAGAGAGATACATACATGTCGCTATTTCCCGGCCTATTTCATATTGAAAGGGCCGTTCCAGCAGCCGTTGAATTATTATCGAAATCTCCGATATTAATTATCTAATTACAAAATTCTCGTAACATAGACATTTTCGGCCTAAAGTATAGTTACTAGTCAGTACCAATGCAACCGTGTAAAAATCCAATTTTTGAAAAATTGGGGCGCTCTTCAAAAAAAATATGGCTATTATTGCTTTTAAAGACAAATCCGTGATTAAGCAGATGACTCCAAAAATATTTGGAATTTGCAGGAATATACTAAAAGTGGAGGCTAAGTCTGCAAGATTACCCTAAGTTATTTTGCAAACTGAAAAATGGACAGAAAAGGAAGAAAAAAAGCCAATTGCTCAGCGAGAAGAATCTCCATCAATTACGTGTTGTAATAAAGTGTCCGTACGGACAGTAAGGATTAACTTTACCAGATTTTGTCCTTATATAGGTTGCTTTCAGTCTTGCAGAGTCTGTTGGAAATATTATATTGTACGAAACGCAAACGTTCATTTTTAATGATTTTTTTCAATTTTATGATTTAGCAAATCATGATAATGCATTGAAGCTATAAAAGCAGGGTGTAGAGAAGCGATGATTAAATATTTGTATAAGTAGTTCAAATTTCAAAACCAATGCTAATTCGTATGTAAATATACCGTTTTGATACGCTGAGTGAAGAACAACCTTTCTTTTTTTCTATACCACTGAAAGATTGCTAAAACAACTCATCATTGTCTACCTGAAGAACCATTAGTTACATTTCACGATCTGTATATTTTAAATCCTAAACACAATGGCCCTCTAAACACTAGTTCGTCCAGAATTTCTAAATACTGTTTTACATTGTGCATTTTGGTGTGGCCCTACTCTCTAAATGTAAAATAGTGAAAATGTACTCTCTCCCCCAAAAAGAGTAAAGACTCTTTAAACCACTCCAAAATGAGTGGTTTGTACTAAAAGAGCGATTCACTCTTTTTGGAGTGACTTTTACTCTGTTTAAGTGGAAATTCACACTTTTTAGGTACACCACTCCACTTTGGAGTGGTTCACAAGATTTTCACACTCTTTTTGGAGAGTGAAATTTCACTCCTTACATTTGAGAAGTATGTCATTGACAAGTATGGTATAATCAAGCATCATTTCCTCAAAAGTTAACAAATGAAACCATGATTCTTTTACGATCTCTTCCTAAATGGCGCGTCACATTAAACTATATCTATTGTAGGTCTGGTTACTTTTCAATTTTAGTAGCTTAACCATCAGTTAACCGGGAGGGTTGGGGGATCACTCCAGTGAACTTTTCTCCGGTGCGATAATGCCGATAAAATGCCAAAAGCTTTCGTAAAAAAAACTTCCAGGTAATCAATTCCTCAAAATTCCTCATTCACCAGGTTAAAGGTCCCAGGAAATGCAAATAGAATTGATGTGGTTTGTGTCAAGTCTACAAGGAGGGGCGAGAAAGCATTCAATATTGGGGTTGGTGATGACATCATTAGTGACTATTGATTTTCCAGAGAGTAATAGAAAATTCCAGGTGACTGGTGTGAATCTATTCATGGCACTGACTGAAAATCCATAGTGTCAACTAATGATTTCACTTTAGTGTATTCTTTTTTTGGTGGCACACTGTTTATTGGAATGGAATGCCCCGTAAAGATTGGACTAGGTTTATCATCTCATTTCCTGGGACCTTTAAGGTATGTCTTTAAAGTCGAAGGGTACGGGGTGTCAACCAAGAAAAAATTAGAGTACACTTTTGAAAAATATTGCGCACAGTATGGCTCTAATACTTGTCAATTATTGCAATCGTTTGGGCTGAAAGCACATGAAAATTATATCATTACCTTTTTAGCGAAGAAAGTGGATTTCCGCCTATTTTCTGTTGCAAATGCCAATTTTGAGGACTCGCGGATTTATGTCATTGTGACACCATACTAGGTATGTTAGTACTTATTTTGGTATCAATGGAAAGATCATAAGCATCGGATGCTTTATAACGAATTCATGAGGGGGGATCACCCCTTAGTAAGACGAGGGTTAAGTCGAAATCAGAATAACATCAGTCCACGCCTGATTTTCGGCTGTTAGAAGTCCATGGTCAATTTCTATAAGTCTAGTGGTTATAATTATCGGTGTCTCACGAATAGCACTATTTTTCCTCATTTACGCTGTGAAATATTAGGGCTAAAAGATGCTTTGTTTGGTTATTTTAAGGCCAATATTAAGACCAATATTAATTTCACAGAATATAGGGCTTTATTAAAATCACGTTGTTTTAGCTCTCATATAAAAACGACATTGACATATCGACATGAAACTTCGCAGAGAGGAGATAGTGCGGTAAGTCTCAGATAGAGACCTTTATATAACTAAGTTGGAAGACCCCTCTAAGTTTGAAAAAGTTCCTCAAGTGTATTCCTATGCTGAACATTTATTGGCCTACCCGTAAAATCCCGTTCAATGGTAAAAATTACATTTTCGCTTGCTGTTACTTGAGCCTGCGTTCATTAGTCCCAACGTGCATAGTCTATGTTTGAGCCCTGGCCTCGAGAATAATTACCTCAATTTTCCATTTAAAGCAATATTAGTAGCTCTAACAGTTTGAATAAAGCTAATATAGAACAGAGCGATTTGAAATAAGCACAAACATATTAAAGGTTATACAATGTCACTCAGTAAATACGGTTTTAAATGACATGTGGGCAAATGCAATCTATGCGTCGGAGTGGCATATATCCGTTTGAGATAGAACAATAATTAAAGTTACACAACTCTACCTATCCTGAGGCCAACTTAGTTATGTTTTTTCTACCAAAAGTACTATTTTCAATAAAAGGATACTAGGTCAGCAGCCTAATTTTATTGCAAATAAATCAACTTAATTCTTTTGGGTCTAAATACATATTGGGAGCGGGGGAGATAGAAAGTAACTTTATGATTCGGTTTTGATGCCGTCAAAGAAGTAGGTTGTATAAATATTTTCTACAATATAGTTTTGTCTGAACATATTTTATTTCAGCTCTTGCAAGCAAAAAACAAACCGGCTGGTGACAAAGGAAATATGACTTGCTTACAATACATTCTGCTTGAAATATAATATGTGAAATAAAACATTCATCGAAAATCTGTATAGAACACATTGCAAATAGGCCAAAGTAAGAGCAAATTTACTTTAAAAAAGATAACAATATAATCTACTTTTTCCAATATTAACCAAAAGGACATTCGTGAATCTAATAACTAGAAGGTAAATAGCGTAAAACCTAGATTGTTGCAATTTGTTTTCATTTTGTTTTATAAGATATTTTATATTTCCATGTCGCTCTTTTCATTTCCAACGAAAACAAGAAATCCGAACAGTCTCTTGTCAATACAAGACACGCTGTTCCTCGTCATATTTTTGAGATTCACATTATTTTCGAACTTTATGACCAGTTAATTGGAAAAGTAAAAATAGCAAACCAATTCATATCTGTCGATGGAAGGGTTTTTGGTGTTAGCTAAAATTTAATTGTTATTGTCTAAATCTGCCCAAAATCCCTTCTCTGTTTTGGCACCCATTTTAATAAACGGTCATTGCCAGCATCATATCTTGCCAGAGCGGGATATTAAGGGTCATTGGGCCAAATTCTTTCAAAAATACAAAATGTTGTTTAAAGAGACACTGGCACATTTGAAAAATAGTGCGCCCTCAAGATTTTTCAAAATCGATATTTTTGCATGGTTTAAAGCTCTTTTATATACAAAAGCCCTCCACCCGAAATGATTAAGACCAAATCAGCTTCCCTATGGGTAAACGGAACGATTTTGTAATATAGCGTCGCCGGCGACGCGAAATCAGCAGACGACGAAAATGGCGTTAACCCAAGAACCGCACGCGTATACATGGTTCCCACGCTATGAACACTGTTTGACCGGTCTATAACCTTTGGTTTTAATATCGTGAGTACGAGTCAAAATATTCATGTAATATACACATTTGTTGATTAAAAACTTAAAAAAAGAAAAATTTAAAAGTTAGCCTACAAATTACCTGGATATCTTTATCCTCATATCAATGTCCTACCTGTTTTGGGGTATGTTATTGTATGTGTAAAATATATCTCTGTTCTTCCAATGGCCTAGACTATCATTTGAAAGGAAATTGAAGGAAATTTCATATTTTGTGAAAATCGAACCATGGACACTTTAACGTATGACTCACACAATTTTGCACGAAATGTATCATACAATAGGGTCTATGGGTTTTTCGTGGTTTTACGTCATAGTGTATTTAGAGATCATCTCTGCTTCAAACTTATAGAAATGCTTTCACCTGTGGGTTTGCCAAATATCATTTTGGTTTATAAGGTTCATTGTTAAATATGGGTATTCTTTTTTATAAAGTAATTACTGCTCATATACAGTGGGTCCAGAGGTAATTTTAATTAAAATACTTAGTCATTTAGGGATATTCTCAAAAGTTTTAAACACATAATAGAAATAATAACGAAGTAAACTGAAAGTGATATTGGTGACACTTGTCCATATAAGTTACTAGATTATACACGATGTTAAAACCCGGGGTCAAAGGTCATTAAGGCTCATCTGCATTTGGTCCTTGTATCACTCATTCATATAACATGCAACAAATAGCATAAAATGCAACAAATAGCAATAAAGAACATAGCCAGGTGTTCAAAATCGGGAATAAAGTAAAAATGATGGGACTACTTCTGGGTTGATTGACAAAGAAAAGACAAAAACCTAACTTGAAGCATCATTTAAATTCTGGATAGATATTTAGTGGATACATTTAATGCATAATGACCAAGAGAAAGGTAGGACCATAGCATATCAATTTCTGGAAAATAGCAAACCAAAGACAGCACCAGGTGAAGGGTTCCTAGATGTTGGGGTGCAGATGTGAAGTGATGGTTGTATAGCAGCAGCATCGGCTTGTATCTAATATACGCGTCACGTCACGTCACGTCGCGTCGCGTCGCGTCACGTCACGTAAAGTTACGTCCCTTTGGATGTTTCCCCTCATTAGTGAGTTATTTGTATTATAATTATGCTTTTCTTCCTTGTATAGACTATGATTACATGTTGGTTAGTTTATCCGGGGCCCGGGCTCGAATATAAAAGTGACGGGGATGTGTGGCCGACAAATTAAAACATGGGGTATTTCAGCCGATGAAAGGCAGGACACAGAAACAGGAGGTTATTGCGTGAGATCCCAAAAAGGAGGATCAATCAGTGAAGACCAGGAAAAAAATGGGCGAAACACTGCAGTGTATCTTTAACCCTCGTCTACCTGAGCCATGTTTTGTAACAACATACCAAAGGGGAGGGGTTATCTTTATTAAAGGGGCATTTCGTGAACCACAACCTCGTCCCCCCGACTTACCTACAAAAGTTGAGATTTTTATATCATCTGAACCGTTAGCCTTAGTATCCACGTGTACCTAATCTTACGTGCAAATTCGGTCGTATCTGTAAGAAATTGCACTTTTGTATTTTCTGTCCATAAACGGACACAAATTACCGTACAGTGGTCTATGGGACTGTGGGAAACAAGCAATTGCTCATAACACCAAACCACAAGATCGGGATCAACTCAAATTTTGTGAATAAGCTTTTCTCAAGGATATCTAGTGAACAATGAATAAAACAAAGGGGCTGAAATCACGAAATGCACTTTTAAAAATGTATCTTCTTTCTATAGGTATCAAAATAAGTATAAACATTCTCACATGTGTTTGTGTGTATTGTGTATATTTTATTGCACTCACACAAAAACGAAACATTTTTACAGATCCTGATTATTACTATTACTAGTTTATCTATAGTCATCAAATTACAAAAAAAGTCTATATTATACACGAATTATATGACTAATTCATGAAATGTGTTTAGTGTGATATGGATTTTTAGGAAAAATAGTGGTATAATTTTAACTTCCCATGTTCCTTACGCGAGAGGTATGCATTTTATTCAGATTTGCTAGTCAACTAACCCCTCGAAAAGATCAGAAAATACGCCAAATTTACACCATACTAGAAATTACACATGAATTTTTCTGGGATACAGAAGAGCCTTTGTACGTATTGCATAAAGGGATATATGCACTTTTTAACAGCTTGCCGTCGGGTACCTCGGCGTGGGATTACATGAATGTGATAATTTAAGTACAGAAACACTTTTAAACACATCTGCAGTTGTATCACAACTCACCGGAAAATAGAACCTTTGAAAGATCCAACCTTTTGGTATCAGCAGTATCTATCCGAACACTAATTGTAGTTTGTTAAACATCCCCTAGCTAATACTAGCAGACTACTGGGTCTGATTTGTGCCTGGTGGATTTCAAAGAACATTTGCTATGGAGTTACAACATTTAGCCCTGTCTCAAAAACAGATTATGCAATGAGAGACACATTTACGCCCAACAACTCGTTCTTTCAAGGACCGTCTGTTTGCCTCATTACTTTCATCTGTAAATCATTTTGGGGACAGATCAATACTCAACCGCGGGCATTTTCCGGTTCTGCCCGGTTCCAGGTAGTTCATTTAATCCGCTCAATCTTATGAATCCTTTAATCCGATTAGGTAATTAAGCAAACTCAATGAATTAATTGAACCGCGCGGAACCGGACATAAGCGGGAAACGTCCGCCAGTTGAGTATTGAATTCGTCCCTTAGTCAAAATTGGATTTCTTTCGGCTGTAAACCAAAACTATATACAATTCCGTGCTTGCAAGGTTCAGTTGGATTTAGAGAAACCAAGGATGACAAAAAAAACCCCTTTCTATAAGGTGCTTATTCGACCGGCTTTGGGACCCCCTCCTGATTTACCCTGCAGTATCAATTTGGATCAGAGAAAGGCAGGCATTTTTCTCATGTAGTCCTGAAATTGCTGCATCGAAAATCCATATCGCATTCTAAGTAAGAAAAAACTGCCATTTAATGGTAATCATCATTTAGTTACAGTAGTTAATGGGCCATGTAATGTGCAATGCATCGTATATTGAAAACCGCCTACTTTTTTCACGATACTGAGTAGAGCACCTTTAAAAAGAGACATCACGCTTGATCAAAAGCGGATAATCCACCCATCAATTTATGTATAGGTCAGTTGTAAATTTGGTATGAGTTAACCTTGTTCAGGCGCACTACCACGTTATCCATTTTGGGGTCACATTGGGAGAGTTGCCATGGATTACGGAGGAAATCCTGAACGACACCCCTACCCCTCCACAAAATGGACAACTGCATCAATCAGTACTGATGTGATATATGTCTAATGGCAAGGAACCATACCTGTTCCACTTGCAAGTTAAATCAGTTCTCTGTAGGTCTTCATGACCAGCACTTTACAATACCCACTGCACCTTATCACAAATGTAGTTTAAGTAGAAAGTAGAACGGGATCCAGCGTATACCAATTCATTTATTTAAAGGGGAGTCGCCCCGCCCGAACTTACTCAACAAGTAATATTTTTTAATATAGATTCAATTTTTTTAAAAGGACGTGCACATTTCATCGACTTGGGAAAAAATCGCAAATTTGTATTTTCTACTCGCAGAAATTAACCCGCATAGACAATGGAATTGTGAGCATTGTAATACAAACATAACACCAACTTGCAAGATCGGAATCAGCTGTCATTTTGGGAAACCGTTCTCAAGAAATCTATGAGTGCAGTGAGGGTCAATGGAGAGCTGACAGAATGGTACATGCCTTATTAGCAGTTACGGCCAAGGATGCGTAATTTCACCCCAACTCTTAAACATACTGTTGGAACTTGTCATGGCATATGCACTACAAGATTTGGACATGGCCTCAACATTCCAGGGCGCCAAATAGTTAATAAGCTACGCTTTGCGGATGATATAGCACTTCTTGCGGAGACAGAAAAAGACCTCCAAATTCTTGTCAACCGAGTACACCAATTCAGCTCTGCCTTTGGACTAAAAATCAGCATAAGTAAAACGGAAGTCCAGGCCATCTCCAAAGAAAATGTGAACTTAATATCAGCATCAATGGAACTCAGCTAGTACCATGGGAATTTCATCTACCTAGGAGGAAAGATCTGCCAAAATGGCACCTGCTCTGAGGATGTTAAGACACGTATAGGGATAGCCCTTGGAGCAGTGCAAAAGCTAAATGTACTTGTCCTGTCCCAATTCCTTATATGGCGCAGAAATGGACGCTCAAGAAACAGGACGAAAACAGGTTAACGACTTTTGAAATGATGTGTCTTGGAGAATAATGGGAGTGTCAAGACTAGACAGAATCCGTAATACAACAATACGGAAAACTCTGGGAATGGAAAACACTATCTGACAGAATAGCACTCAAAAGACTCTGCTATTTCGGCCACATCCAAAGAATGCCAAACACATGATTACCACTACTAGCCCTTAACACGCAAATCCAAGGCAAGCGCCCACGAGGAAGACCTCCAAAAAAGATGGACTGAGTGCTTACTAGCAGACCTGAAGAAAAAATATATATAACATCAATGGCTAGAGCCACCAGGCTGGCAAAGGATAGGAAACAATGGCAGGACATCATGAAGCAGATGGCACCACTCAATCAGACGTTGGAGTGAACGCCTTAGGTCACGGTTAGGCCAACGTTCTCAAGACTGTAGAGTGCTAGAATCCAAATTACTTTAATCCGTCTCTTTAGGCTGGGTACCCCTTCAATACAAAACACTGATTTAATGTAAGCTAGTTCATAGAATGCTCTTTCCTGCCACAATAGTTATTGTGAAACATGACTACTAAGTATTCAACCTTGTGCGATTATTTGCTTCACAATTGGATCGGATACTTTAAAAAGCAGTTTCGTGGAATAAAGACGTTTTTTGATGCACAGTGCTTTACCAGTTTGATCTTTGGATCAGCCGCGTAGTTCTTCAAGCTTCCATTTCCATGTGAAAACCAAAACAGACAAATTCGAGTATGATTTTTTTTAGTTTAAAAAAAAAAGACTTCATAAGAATTCCGATAATGTATAGAAATGCTGGCAACAAATATTATAAATGTAGAATCTCTAAATTTTTCAATTGAATAAGTACAAGTTGTGTACATTGCTATTAATAAAAAATAAATCACCAATGTGTTTTTTTTTGCGAAATATACTGTAGTAGGATTCAAATATTCATAGACACGGCTATGTTTTAAAAAAGACGAAACAAAAACGAGCCTGTGCGAGTATGTTATTTTGAGTCGATTTTTACATCTCGCAAGGATTGATTTTAGACTGTATACGTTTTTCTGGGGAACTATTTGAGCAGTACAACAAAACGAATTAGTGTTTAACATGAGAAAAATTTATTGGATTTTTAGCAATCAAATAAACAAATTTCATCGGTATTAATATGACTTGGTTTTTTTTTAAAAGAAAAGTTTATTGACTGAAAAGTTTATAAAATGTATTGCGGTGTCGAAAGCAAATCTTAGGCCACCGTCGGGGAGCTCTCTATGGTTGCTTGTTATTGTAACGATATAGTTACGTTTTTATGAACATTTCCAATTATTTTCTTATAGAGATATAATGCTTTGGCAAAGAGGTGGTAAAAATTCACGACTTGCTTGCAACAAATAACATTGCGGTAGATAGGTATGTCTGTATAGTTAAGATTACACAGGGTGTCCTAAAAACCCAACTCTAAAAGTACCTTCATTTTAATTTAAAATTTTTGCACTTTTTTCATTTTTAGCAGAAAAACCAACTAATTAATATTTTTCTTTATTGTTTACGCAAGCAGACACTAGTTATTTTTAATGGTGGTCACTCCACCTGATTACGTTTTAAAATATTCAATAATAGTATCCAACTCTACTCTCACTCCTTTTCGTTTCGAATAAATTGTCAACATTTCTATAACATTTGTTGGTGTCTAAGTGGATAGAATTATTTCTTGTAAGTAACATGTGTTATGAGCGGTTCACTTCATATAGTCATTATGAAAAAAAAATAATTTATTAATCAATAATGACTCAAATACTATTGAGTCTAGATACCTTATACTTCATCTTGTACAACACATCCTTGGCCCATTCTTAAAAGTTCTAAATAATAAATTTCAATGAAGTAGTATATGAAGTATTTTAGACAATGCGTGCACACTAACCTACATCCTCCTCCCCCCAAAAAAAAATCAAATCCTCATCATCCTCATCATCACATCATTATCATCATCATCATCATCATCATCATCATCTCATCATCATCATCATCAGCATCATTATCATCATCATCTCATCATCATCATCATCACATCATCATCATCACTCACTCATCATCTTCATATCAATCATCATCATCATCATCATCATATAAGCTCATAAATCAGCCCAACTGCAGGGCGGAGGCCTCCCCACGTCTAGTGTCAAAAGAGTTTCTACCCATCTCAGCTTTTTTTTCCGGTCTTCCCTTGATTTTAGACCCATTTTCCTTTCTCTGATGGTATGCATAATGTCTTCAACTTGTGTCTGGCCTCCGATCCACTAAGAGTCTTTCTATCCCTTTTTTATTTTTCGAGCATATTTCCTTTCCATGCTGTGTTGAGCTTTTTTTACTTATTGTTCCATTTTTCTTGACACTGACCGGTGTCTCACACCTAGGTCATCGCTGTAAAAGGGCCTGGTTTAAAACCTTCCTCTTACAACAATTGGCATCTTGCTCTCATAAGTGCTATACGGTTTCCATAAGCATGCCAGCCAGCCCCGGTTCTGTCTTTTGATTTCATCCATCCTGTGTTTTTTTTTCAAGTGATGTTTTCAACCTATCCTATTTGGTATCTTCTACCCTATGCTGAGAGCCTTGCACCTGACGATGTCTTCATCGTGTTTATTTTTAGATCGACTGGTTTACTTTCTGCATCGAGGTCATTGATATTTCTTCCAGAATCTTGGTCATCTTCGCACAAAAACGAGTCAATCTGCAAAAAAACGCAAGTGGTTTAGTTTTTCACCATCAATGTTCACTCCCTTGGTGTCAAATTAACTCCCGCTGATCTCCTCATCTGCCATAAATAACTTTGGGCGATTTCTATCCCCCTGCCTAACTCACCTTTTGTTGGGACTTGTGACCTTCTTTAATTGCATTTGAAGAAGAAGTTTTTTTCTGTAGAGGTGCATTGATTACTTGGAGGTATCTTGGGTGAATGCCCTGATGTTTGTAGTGCTGTGACGACTGCTTGAATTTCGATGCTGTCAAATGATTTTCCATAGTCTAAGAAAAGGCAAGGTAAAGTGGTAATCTCTATTCATTGCTCTTCTCTTTTAGCTGGGTTTAGTGGTGAAAGAATGATCAAGTGGTTGAAACGTGCTTCTATCAGCCGGACCTGTTCCTACGCTGATTAAAATCAAGTGTCTGTTGGTGAGAATTTGGTGAACAACTTGTATATGTTTGATAACAAGCTTATTGTTCGATACTTTGTCAGATCTTTAAATGTCTCATTTTTTTTGGATGAGAATTATGATGCATTGGTTCCAACTGTCCGGTGTGCAGTGTTTGTATTGATGCAACATATACATACATGCATAAATTGTATTTAATCAAAATTATCATCCATTGTTTGAAACGAATAAATGGTGTTTTTTGTAACTGCATATTTGGGGCCATAATAGATCTGGCTCTCTCATTGCCAGTGAGAGATGTTCAACAATTCTCTGTCGCGTGACTGTGACGTATCTCCCACAAACTATGCATGTAGATCACCGCAAGAATCATTTTCTGTACGTGATAACGTTGGTTTGTCCGAATGTCATAATCAAAATTAATGTGATAAATAACTCATATTAAAAAACATACACATTTCAAACATGGAAAACTTTTAAAGATATTTCCTTTGAAATGAGAACTGAATACAATTTCAGACATCAATGGCCACATTTTTTAATAGTTTCTCTTTGTTGTGGCATTTATTTGTGTTCGAGGAGCAGCATTTTAAAACCGTTTTGTTTGTTTGGAAAAATGACAGCAAATATTAAACTCGGTAGTTGCAACACTCTGGCATACTGTCTAACTTGTGGTGAAAAAGCAAATGAGAAAGAAGACACGATGGATGAAAAAACAACACTATGGATTACTCACCTGTGGAGGTTTTTTGGGAAGTTCTTACCTAGGCGCTTGTCAGGATAAAATTAACAAACAATGTAAACTAAGGAACTCTACAGAGCATTGGCCTACAAACGATCAGAATAGAATTGCAAAGTTAAAAAGAGTAGGAAGGCACGAATTGAACTGTGATCATTGCAAATAGACGCAAGAGAAGATTACTAATGCACTAATACACAACGAGCAAATGCAGCGTGATGAGTACAACATGACCCAACTGGCTACTCACCCTACCTTATTCAATATTTCCTTGGATTTCGTGATAACTGAGTTAAAGACACTATCATGAATTTATCCGAAACGAGTCAAACTTTTTGAAATTGCGGGATAAGCTTTAAAAGGGACGGATAAGTCTGTAGGATCTCACAGTTCCTTTGTTCCACTAAGGAGTTGACGGAAAAGGAAGAAAGAGAAAAAACAGGGTTGCCATGATAACGATCTCCATTCACTTACGTGTTATTAATAAGTGTCCGTACGACAGGATGACTAAAGTTCTGATTTTGTCCTCATTAGGTTTTGCTTCTGGTCTTATCATTGTGCCTGGTTTGTTCGGATATCTGTACTTGTTACAGACATGCAAACAATCTGATTTTTGATGAGTTTTTCGATTTCCTGATTTAGTAAATCATTAATAGTGCCTTAAATTTAAGCCACTATATGTAATTTCCTTCAGGATGTAAAGAAACAACGCTTTCACTTTGTCCGAAGCTGAATTAATTATTTTTTATTATTGTATTGGAAATTTAGTAAGTTACCTTCAAGTGTAAGCCGATGTAATTATAGTCCGACCGTACTCATAGTCCGCCTACACACAAATATAGGGCTAGTGCCCTAGATGTTTTTGTTCAGCTTCAGTTTCAGCTTCCACACGCAACATTAGTTTCATCACGCTTTTATTTTCCGTATCGTCTATGGAGCCCGGACGTGGCTCCTGCGGACTATACCTGCTTTCACACACAACCGAGAACA